>JANTFA010066670.1:0-37820 GCA_026413405.1 Phytosciara flavipes | reverse complement strand
GGAAGAGCATCTGAGAGTTGTCGAAAGCATGAGTCTGTTCATGTGCCAAGCCGGTTTAGCCCACAATGTCCAGTAACTGCTCCTACCACCCTACTGATACGGTTTCGGTCAATTTCAAGCAAAACCCTGGCCCATGCTACGTCAGGCCTCGAAAAGAACCGTTTCGTATAGCAACTCCTCCATACGCTTCTCAGCAACTCGCATGCTCCTCTTTAACCCACTCTTCCAGCGCTTTACCGTAATTTCGATCCCATCTGCCACAGCTGCTGAGCCAACGTTAGCTAGCTCATCTGCTTCCTCAAAGCCTTCCGCTCCCGTGTGTCGGGGAACCCAGACTAGGCATATTCGATTACTCTGACCCATAAGGTCAATTACCGGTGTTATCCGATCGCTGGGCATGTCAAAAACCGTACTCGAAATCACATTTCGAATTTATCGTATTTGGGTAACCCGCACACCTCTAGTCCAGAGGCGGCAAGTTTAGCAGCACCTCGTCGGAATCGAGACTTTTCTTGGAGCAACCTTCATGGAACCTTATCTGGTATATTTCTGAATGACTTTCGAATGAATCAACCATGCTCTCAGCGCAAGATCATGGATTACTACATATGTGTACATCATGGTACATCATCATGTATATCCAGCCAGTCCATACGTATCTTTTTCAATACACAACACACAATATTATGCATCTCTTGGATATCTCTTACAATAAACAGAACAGATACAAACAGATTAATATAAAATTGAATGCGCTATAAGCGCACAGCTTTTTGTACGAAATAACAAGTCTTTTTTAATGGTTGTCTATCCTACTTATAATATATTATATGCGCAAGTTTATTTATATAAAATATACTAAACCTCGTTTGAGAGACAATTTAATATGTCACAAAGACAAAATGGATCTAACCAATGTAACATTTTTCGTACACAATTGTACATACAGTTTTATACTTAAACAATCTGATGACATATTTTGTTTATTAAAAACAATTTTTTTTTTGTTCGTTCTCTTCCATTTTATTTTTTAAGGCTAGGTCGGAAAAGACAATTTATTTATTTTATATTAGGAGATTTTAGCATTTTAAGACACATGTTTATTTCTGCGCTAGACAATCAGTTTGGTAATCTATCAATACATACCATTTTCCATACCATATAATGCAGAGCAATTTGTTAAAAAGAAACTTTTTTTTTGAAGGCTCGTACGAAGTACCGGGGGTCTCATTCTTTCACTCTGACGAGTTTGTAACAAGTCGAATTCAAATCACTGAGTAAGGCTGAACCTTCTGTGGTCATCCCTAGATTAGCTACTTGTAGTAACATTTCCAGGTTCAGATTCATCTATTAAACTACTTTGAATTGATTTTAACTCCCATCTCTACGGATCTCAATCGGCACCTCATTGTAAACTTTTACCCCGTTGAACATCAAACTCGTCCTGGTGGTGCTTTTCCGGAATGAGGGTAGCCGTAGGTTTCCAACAAGTCAATAGCGTAGTGGCTAACTCGTCTGCTTTCCACTAAACGATTGAAGTTGCCAGTGCGAGAGCTCGACTCCCGACTGTGGCAGAAAAAAAACCGATTGTCAGTCGTGTATACAAAACACAGCTGATTGAATTGGTTTGAGTCTGTGGTAGTTGGTGGACAAAGCTTTCACACGGCTTGCGGCAAAGACATTGATGGAAGACGCTGGCATTCTACTTCTATTAGTCTTGCTCCATATTACATAGATGGCACTCAACATCGATGTAACTTAAGTTTGTCGCACAGGCTACCACTGGCACAGTAAAAACTTTCGGTTTTGAAAGGATCTCAAAAAGTAGAACCATAATCAGCGAAACTAGCAAATAATGATCTAGCCTCTGACCCAACAAATGGTTTACGGCGCATTTTCATCGTTGCGGAGGACGTATGATACTTCTTCATTCTATTGGAAACACTTTTCCAGGTAACGCAGAAGTATACCTTTCTGTACGTTGTAGATGAACACCAGCACATCCCGAGCAATCATTTAATTTGGTTGTACCGAAAGAAAATTTGACTCGTCCAATAACTCTTTTCCGTGTGCGTTCTTCTTTGTTTAACGTCCTCCTCATGCACTTATTTTGCAAATTCTGTATGCCATTCTCGTGAGTCGTGTCTGACAACAACAAGACTGGCGTTGTAGTTCAGCTGCTGGTCAATCACACAACCAAGGTACTTAATTTCACTATCGCGTCCAATGTCAGCTTCGCCTATTTTTAGTCTGTTCACCATTTCGATGCTACACTTTAGCCATTCGTCGCAATCAAATAGCTCACCGTTAATTTTACGTCCACGAGTTCATTGATATCTTTCCCCACAAGACACTATCATATCAGCGAACTTGCACTTATGGAATACCGACTTCACATGAAAAGTGAGAATCAGATCGCACACAGCAGAGATCCTTGAAGAAGTCGAATGCTATTCGGTAGCGGGAATACCGTCTTTCCGAATTGCTCGTTTGATGACGATTAGTCAGGTAGTCAATGAACCAAGTTCAGTTCCTTCCGCAACGTTCCAATTTCTTCAGAAGTGCACTCCGGTCAATCGCTTCAAATGCATGGAGAGAGCACGTTTCGAGATGTATGTCTTTCATGAACTAATAGCTAGTTTATGTCGTACGGGTGTCACCCTCACGTTTTTTTTTGTTGTTGCGTTGTTGTTGTTTTGTGCGCAGTAAACATGTTACATTCATACGGAAAAGCGAAATATCTGATTAAAAACATCAAAGCAAAACGATTACATTTCGGATCTTGTTTCTTTTCTCGAAAATATCGATCGGTTGTCGTAATTGTACAAACTAATCATCGTAAATTGTATTATTAAATGGGAATAAAAGTGGGACGACAAGAGAGAAGAAAATTGGAAACAAACCGAGGAAATATTTCTTCAGTGTGAGCTCAGTTTATCACAGCACAACTGGCAGTATCTGATAAACGTTTTATGATAATCCTTTCATGTCATGTCATTACTTTAACCTTTATCAAAATCCATCCCCAATTTCGGTCCTTCCAAAATATCTGCACACTTTTATCAGTAAAACTTCAGAGATGTATATGAATTTGAAATAACACACATTTGTGTGTCGAATCTCCCCAAAAATGGTATGTTGTTATGTACGATGGGCATGCATTGGAAACGGATTTATATTGAACTAGTCACTTAGATTTTACATAAATTTGCACCTTTTCTGGGTGCCGAACAAATGTTTGTATACTAACAAATCGGCACAGACAGAAATTTCAGGCTGTGTGTATAATAGGCACAAATAACGTATTACAACACACACCGCATCGCGTCATTTACAATATAAATTGTTATTTCATTCATCTCAGTGACTGGCTCTTTTTTGCTACAGTGGTTAACATTCGAAAATCAGCCGAATAAATCTGAATCCATGTAGGTTCAAGAAAATTACCAGCTAAGGATCTTACCGCTGCCTTTTCAAATAAAATCGCTTCGTATTCACACGGCAGTTTGTCAGTTTGTTCTATTGAGAGCCTTCTTGGTCATGAGTAATGAAAACTGGAACTATTGAATGCTATAGTCGTACGCTTGTTCTAACGTCAATATTTCCTATGAATTTTTCCATCGTAGGGCAGCAAAAATATTATGAAAATCCTTATTTTCTCCACTCCAATGCGTTTCATATGATGAGAACCCCATACGGGGTGAACAAGACTTTTTCCACAACAGCTGTCACTTCGTTTTTAGCTTTTGAAAAATGTTGCAACAAATTCACATTCACACCAACATCAAAACCCCGGACTCATGCCTGCCAAATTAGAAGGAACGTTACACTCATCTCTCAGCCAAGTCACTTTTTCGTTTATTTTATTGTTTTGTTCAATTTGTCACAAACACGGCACTATTTTATCGGGTCTATTACTTCCTTTGATCAAATCACTGATTTCAAATCTTTTACTTCAATTCTTTGAGTACGCTTTTTTCTATATATTAAACCGAATCAGTCGAGATTTTCATTTATTTGTTGTCGTTCTTATGATAGGTAACAGATGGATGCAGGTGCATAGTAGACCATTTTCTTTTTTGATTGTCTTTATCTTGAATACCAGAAAAATTACCAAAACAATAAATGCAAAAGTAAAATGGCTAAGAAATGAGGGTTGCCATCAATTTTTGGTTCCAATATCATTTTGACAGAACATCTTATTTCAATGTTGTATTGGCTGATACAACTGGATTAACTCTAAATAAACTGAAAAATGGAACCATTAAATGTATGCAAAGTATATCCTAACTCAACTATTCTAATCTCACGTACATGTACAGTCAGATTAAATTACCAAGTTGTTTTTGAATAGATTCTACTCATTTTTAGACTCACAAATTGTGAAATTTTGATTTTTTGCCACAGATTTAAAAAGACTAGAGAGCTACTTCAAGAGGCGCAAAATTTAAAGCAACTTGAAACACGAGAGAACGTTGGAATTCTTTGTTTTTCATTTTAATCACATGAATCGGAGCATGGTCTGTTCATTGTAAAATCCTTCTGCAGTTGATGGAATGAATAATTCAATGTTGTCAAAATATTTCATTCATTAAGGTTACGTTGCAATTAACCTATTGATATCGTTGCAAGTCGATTATTACAGGAATGAGAAGACAGCAGGTGCTGACGCATTGACTCGATTTTGCGGTTATGATTTTTGTTCGTTCGTTTTGAATTGTTTTAAGTTTCGTGGCTATTTCAAGTTTTGCGCTGTTTCAAAGCTATACCTCTTAGTCTATGGTCTATGTAAGTCTGTGGTAAACGAAACGATGTCCACAAAACCATAGAATTGGAGAGCTGTCACATGTGTTGTATGTTGTAAAAAGTTGGAAATGAAAATGCAGCCGCTGACTGTCAAATTTTCAGCTGGCCCAGTCAAACAAACAAACGTTTTCGTTTTCCGTCTCTACATTGCTTTAACACCGCCACGCGCGTGTAGTAATCTCATCCATATAAACAAATAAAGCGCTTAAAATTGTTGGCTTGAGTAGAACAGCTGGTTCATCAGGTTCACCTATTTGGCAGTCCGCGGCTAATTCGAGGAAGTTCTTCTCTGTAATACGAGATACCTATAAGAATGAATATCAGACTTGACATGAAGCGATTTTATTTGTCATTTGAAAACGTATCGCTAAGATTTTCAACTAACAATTTTTGACGACTGCCACCAAAAGTAATGAAACATACGATCTCGTCTTGAAATTCTCAAAAGTGGATGATGTTTCTGAATGTTAGTGACTGTATTTGGGTGTCGATCATCATCAATGCTCAAATGAACAAAAAAAAAACACCCAAAATCTATACATAAAAGAGCGCGAACGCATTCATATAATATTGAATTGATCTGGAATAGAAAGAGAAAAAGAAAGAACCGTTCGTCAAATCAACAAATTTTTTCCCGAAATTCAGATCACATATTTCAATAAATTTCTCGCTGTGGAGAGGAGGAGAAGGAACCATCAGAAGACGAACGACAAAATCAAACAGAGAAAAAAAAACGTAATTCTATCAATCAGTCGAATAATTTTAACTTAGTCTTGCTTGAACGAATGTAATTTTTATTTTTCATATTATTCATTGCTACACACACACGTCTCTATATAAATCGTAGCTATGCCATATTCCAATCCTCCATACAATATATTTTCGTATATATGCATTTACCTTGCGTATAGATTCGACGTCAACACACACCTCTAATACCTTCAGCAATGGTTCTCTATCATAACATATCTTGTGCAAGAAGCAAGAGTATAACATAAATGAAATGGGAAAAAAGAAAAAAAAACGAATAAAAATAAAATGCCTGCGTCATATAGATGTAGGAAAGTGTATATTTCACAAGTAAAATCACATATTTATATACACCCTGATATAACAAGACATATTGTATTCATTACAGGAAGATTTTTGCAGGTTCGTAATCGCAGTCAGTATGACTTTTAACTTTTTCTGTTGAGGTTAGAAATGTTGGCAGTTGGGTGTATAGGATTCATTATAAATTTTGGATTAATGAACGATTGTGACAGGGACACACAAAAAACGCATAATTGGCATAGACAACTGGAATTTGGTAGATTGAGAGAAGATGAAAAAAAATTCCAAATTTGTTTTGAGTCATTATGTCTGCTTATAAACGAGTTCGATTCAACTATTATGCCGATGATTCCGGTATCTCGTGAATTGCTTTGTCATCCGTGTATCTTCGATATTTATTCAAAGCTTTATAGACACACATGTGAGCACACAAATCAAATACAATATTGCATGGACTCGGAGGCTTAGATTGGCTGTAGATATTACATACTCGCTAATTCAGCAGAAATGGAAATATTTAAATCGTAAAAAGGGGTGACAATCCGAAAGGAAATTTGCATTTTTGTTAACAAGCAAACATCTGAGAAATTAAAACAAGAAAGTTGAAGCGCGCTATCTTCCAAGCAATGTTTCTAATTTAGCAAGCCCATCGAGTCATCACTGGCTAAACATCTGTAGTATACCTGGACCTAACCTGAATTACCTCAGGTCAATACGGTCAAACAAATTTTCAGGTATGCCTGACAGTTTTTAGGTCAGGTTTCAGAAATTCAAGTTCAGGTCATGTCAGACTTGCTCTTATAAGATTTCCTGACCTGATCTGAATTTTCAGGTCGACCTATTTTTTGACCGCGATCAATCAACTCCGAGCAATCTGTACCAACAATTCCATTTCTACTGTTAAATTCCGATTCATTTCAAAATTCCACTGGATCCCAAATATTCCAATTTTCCGATTCCGAAAATTCCGTTTTTATATTTCAATGATTCCACTCAATTCCAACTTAGAAAATTCAAGCAAATCAAATACAATCCATTCAATTCCGCAAAATCTCAATTCAATTCGAAGAACTTCATTGAATTCCAAAAATTCCTCTAAAAATTCCATCTCAAAAACTCAAATGATTCCAGACTTATTCCAAAGATTCGAGCTTTAATTAAAATTCCAAATATTCCATGAAATTCCGAAAGTTTCATTTTTCATTTCCATCGGCCATCCGCATCTCCCGCAAATTCCCCCAGTGTTTATCGCCTCAAAGTACACGCAGCTGAATGGCGTGACAAAAACAGATTTTCCTTTTTATTTGTCAAATTAAATGTTCAGAATTATTAAATTGAACGAAGAATTTTTCAACTTTTCTAAATTAAAACTGGAACAATGCAGAGAGCACACAACAATTACACGGCTGGCTGGGCATTGTGTAATTTCTTATTCAAACATTCTTGTCGCCAATTGCGCGCTCCCCACAATTGTCAATTGCAATATATATCAATATTAACTTGATGCTTGCTACTATTTAACAATGAACTAGCCTCTTCATTTCGGAATTTTAATTTGAAATTAACTCTTGCAGTAATAACGAAGTATAATAAAATGTCCGGGCTCACATTCTTCCAACACAATCCTTTCTGTGTGGATCGCCTTTGGTGTATCACTCATCTTAAAAATAAATTACGACAGAACGATCAGTGATTTACACCAAATGCTTCAACGTTTTTCTTCCTCACTCATTTGCTGCGCGTCTCGAATCATGTGTTACATATCATCCTAAACGATGGCATAATGGCATAATCTAATGTAATTTGGACTGATTTGAGTCCACTCGTTTAAAAAGTTTTTTGTTTTATTTTTCGGTTGTCACAACAATATTTTGATAATCAAAATTTTCTTTCGCGTGGCTCATGAGACGAGCACACACACACACACACTTCAACGTTAATGGATTCAAATTTATAATTTTTTGATTTGTGTCGTAACCGATTTCTTTTCTACTTTTCTTACTATAAGAGCTTCGCTTATGATATAGAACAGCCAAATGATTTGATTTTTAAGAGTTAATAAACACTCATCTCAAGCAGTGGTGAAAGATATTTTTAGCGCTTGATTGACTTATTGATTTTTAATATCTTTTTACGGAAGTGGCTCTGTTTATTTTGTCGCATTGGCCGTGGTATTTTTGGAACAGTAGATCCGAATGCATTCTGATAAAAGTTACTTTTAATTTTGGAATGGATTCCGAACACTTAGGTCTGTTTATAGACGAAAAAAAAAGTTTTTGATTTTGTTTAGACAAACATTCACAGTGGAAAAGTAGTCATGTGCGCGTTGATTCTTACGGACTGGAAATTTTCGGCAAAAACTGATGTGATTAACATGTCACAGACGGCAAGCATATCAACAGCACTGTTATCTGATCTATTACTTCCTTTGATCAAATCATTTGCAAAATATTGATTTAAAATCTGTTACTTCAATTCTTTGAGCATAGATTTTGCTACATTAAGACAGTATCAGGTGGAGATTTCCATTTACTTTTTGTCGTTCTTGTCAATCACAGATGTATAGCCGTCCGTAACAGATACCATGGCTGGTTACCCGAAGGACTTAGTGTAGCACTTTGAATGCCTATTATGATGAGTCAAATTCAAAAGAGTGACGTGTAACACTAGCGAATTATAGGAAAAATGAAATTTCATTTATCTTCGCTTTTCAGATGATACCTTTTGTTCAATCCGCCAAGGTCACCTCATATACCCCACTTCTGCATTAAAAAATTCTGTCGATCTCCATCGTTAGTCTTTGGAACTTTATCTTCCTTATAATTCGCTAGTGTTACCGTTGACCCCTCTGCATTCAACTGTTCATATTAAGATTATGTTCATCGAATCGTCCCAGCGCGCTGTATTAAATTTCGTACATAAATGGGCATTTCGTGTTTACGTAATTTGGTGATATCGGTGTTGGACGGATAAAGCGCTAGAAACAGAAATTATGCAAAGAATCGTAGACCTGAGTGACATTTCTTTGGCCAAGATATTCTTCAAATCGACTTTTTACCGCGAAGTCATGACAAGATCTACATTTTTCGTCGTTTGACCAAAAATGTGCCATCATGACTTCGCGGTAAAAAATCGATTTGAAGAATGTATTGGCCAAAGAAATGTCACTGAGGTGTAGAAGTTTCCTGGAGACAATACACTCACTTCCCATATTCAGAAGTACCGTCCAACAAGAGTAATACGAAATTACGTAAATACGAAATGCCCATTTACTTCTGTGCAGCGCTTGATTTTAGAGGGATATTTTAGATGGATTGGATTGAACGAATGCCCTAAACAAATCAAGTAACACAATCGAATGCCACTGCTTTCTCTCTGACAGATTGACTGAATTGTTGTCATGATTTTAATCCAACTGTCCAAACAAGAGGGAACTTTGCATTAATTACTTGCATGAAAAATGCGTTGCAACATCCATTACTATATACCGTCCTAGCGAAACAGTGTTGCCGGGAAAATATTTAATTCAAATTACACGCTACATTGCAATATAGAAACGATAATGCAATTTTAATTAAAAGTAAAAGTCTGCTAAATCCCGTCTTTTCCTCTCTCTATCTCGTTAAGTAGAAAGTATGCGCTTCGTATTGGCGGGCCCCCCTTTCTTGTTTGTTTGTTTTTTCTTCTTCTTCTCCTCTGTCTCCCTCCATATAAAATTTAACCTTTATAATAATAGACGACATTCCTTATTTGATTAACCTTCCAATTAATTTCACTACAAAGAAAACCAGCAATAAACAATACCCATATTATGGAGGAGAATATTGGTTATCCCTAAATAAATGTTATATTCCAAAAACTTAAAGTTAAATGTACCAGAAATATCCGGGCCAATTTCACAATGTGTATGGAATTTATTTACACAACAAATGTATAATATATTGTACAGAGCAAAAACTGCCGGTTAATATCTCGCATACACATGGTTTTATAGTGGAGAGAAATAGGGAGCGTTTGATTTCAGCTTGCTAGTTAATCTGTTTTCCTTTAAACACACGCCTGAGGAGATTAATTATTTTTGCAGGGGATTTAATAAAGAAAAAGTTTTTCCTATAACATTTCGGTGTGTGTGTGTGTGTGCATCTTCTGTCTCTCTTCCGACAATATAGGATGGTACAATTTAATAATCTGTACCATATTATACGACGTCTAACATACGTATGGTATACCAATTTATGTGCTATATCTAGAGAGATACATACACAAAATATCCCCGTGTCTATATTTTACCTAAAAAACATTTTTACGTCGTCGTTGTGGAACTCCATCATTTAATAGAATAGAATATTCCTATGCCAGGCCCGTAACCAGGTGGTGCTCAGATGGGGGCTCTGCCACCTCCAAAGTTCTTCTGCCCCACAAAAATCTCAAATTTTGTAGACCCGTACGAAGTATGAGGGTCTCATGCCTTTACTCTTACATTTGTAACACGTCGATTTCGAACCCCGGTGTAAGGGGAAACCTTCTGGTGTCACCCGTAGATGCCAAATCAGCATTAAGAGAATGTCGGTCTGTCATCACGATAACTTGAGTAAAACGAAATCAATCTTGATGGGACTTTTTTTCCTCGATTTTTTATCGAAAAAGCCAGGCTAAGTTCGAAGATGAGCAAAGTCGGCCGAGCCGATCCAAAGTTATGGTCGAAATAGTGCTATTTTCGAGGTCTGGTCGAGATTTCTCGCATATATTGCCGGCGGCATTGCTTGCAGAAAGTTCATAGATAGTGAAAATGAAAGGTATTGATTATCCAATTCCGGGAAAAAAACGTTTGTCAAAATCGAGTCTTCGGCTCGGAAGTTAGAACCCATAGAGTGGACCTAACTTGAGCTAATCGGCCGTAGAGTGAAGGTAGAGTTTTCTGTCGATATTTCGAGTAAATTTCATCCGATTTTCATGATCTTTTTTTTTGTTTGAAAGGTTCCTTGAAGTGCTAAAACTGTTTTTGGTGACGTAAAAGAATGGCCGCCAGCCGCCATTTTGAATTTTAGGCTTTTTTCGTCTGTATTTCGAGTAAGTCAGTCTTATAAATTAACTATATGCCGTGCTCTACTCGTACACGGGTCTACCTTCTATGGTTTGGTTACGGGCCTGTTCCTCTCTCTACATATATTATGCTGGGATGATGGGAAGAAAAGATTCGACAACATTTCTCGGTTCGACCAAAAAAAGAAGAAGAAAAATATCAAACCCAATCGGTTCGCCAGTTCATAACAAATCTCTATTCAATTAATGCCAACAAAAATATTTTGGTTAGATTTTTGCAAAATCGATATTTTTATGTCTTTCTTCTCTCCTCTCCTAATGTGTATGTTGTGTTACACATAAAAACATTTTTATGTATAGACCAGGAGCAAAGTAATCTCAGGAATAAAAATGAAAAGAAAAAATTTGTACCCAGCACCATCGTGCATAACATTCATTCATCGTTCTGAGTGTATTGTGTGCTGGTTGCTGTTGTCTGTTGTTGTGTTCAGATTCCGAAATTTTGTACAAATTGTGTTTTGCATGCTTAGCTAATATTGATTTAAAATGGGAAAATGAAGTTAAATTATGAGACCAGAAAGTATATGAAATGAGGGGTGGCATGGCAAGACGGGAGGGTGGTTTTTTTCTCTTCTTTTCTATTTTATTATTTTACGGCGTAAGGAATATTATTCGATGGAGGAGATATACAACGAGAGATTTATTAATGTCTAGATACTGAAATACTCTTTTGAAATATGTTTCACAATTTGTTTTTATTAAATAATTGAGTTGGTGGAAGACTGGCGATACCGGCATTAAGTAAACAGAATTAAAGGTTTATTAGTCAAATAACTTAATAAGTTAAATAATAAGGACAACATTATGACAGCGTTGGACGTGGTTTTATGATGTGATACGGAACGTGTTCGTTTACGTATTATTGCACACATACAGGTGTCATTAGTCATTCCTCAGAAAGACGTGCGCTTTCTTTCAAAGTGTCACTCCTAATATCCACTTTGTACATTTGTACATCAGTCACATTCTGATTGTGCTGGTAATTATGGATTTACATAAGATTTCATTCTTAAAATAGCCTGACCTGAATCTGAGCATTGACTTTATTAGCACCTCTGATCGTGCCATTAATCTTTTTCTTCTTCAGCTATTTAATATTCACTGCTGTGTGTGGGCCTCCTCTTCTACTTCCATTTTGATCGATTCATTGCCACTTGTTGCCATTTTGTGCCTACTGTTCTGGCAGTCTTCCCACAGATCTTTTTGTAGGTGGTTTCCAGTACAGTGATGGTTTGCGTCAAACATTTTGTCTGTCATTCTCGCAATAAGTCCTGCCCAGTTCCATTTTAGAGACATTCCATCTTTCCATGACATCAACAACTTTCACTTTCTGTCCAAGCATACGTTTCTACTTGTTGGCTCTTTGCGTAAATTCACTTTCTGATGCTTTTAACAATGTTAAAGTTTCCGCTCCATATGTAAGGAAGGACACACTAATCGAACACTTTACACGGTGTGCAATCAATGTGAAGCTTTAATCGTCACAATATATCTAGAACCTTCCGCCATGCCTTAATTCTTCAATGCTCCTTTTAATTCACCAGAACTGAATGAAAGATTCTTCGAACTCTACTGCTAAATCATCAAGTATGAAATCCGACTGTTCTTGACTTAAACATTAATCGTTGAATCGACCAACGACGTGACTTCTTTTCCTATCATCGCGTATAATTTTGACTACCGATTCTTTAACCATGCAGTATCTGTTAGATTTTTCAGGTCTGGCTGGTCTATTTCTAGACAATAAAGTCGAAGGCGAGGGATGCCCCCACTCGAGTCAAAATAACAGTTTCCGAAGTTTGTTGCTTAAACAACACACAAATCACTTCGCAACTCTCATAAATTGTCCAGAATTATTTCCAGCACCCAACGTAGTTTATCTTAGTTGCTGTCCCATCTGGATGTACATGTAATGCCTCCTTTCAGAATAAAACCGAAATATTCTTTACTTATGGCGTCTGGGCCCATAACCTGTTGATATTTGTAATTTCAAGAAACATAAAACATCAGATTACTCGATTTGAATTCGATAATTGACTTGAACAATTGCTTTTACTGTATACGCTGAGAGTGTATTGGTGTGAGTCTAGCTTCTCTAAGGCATGGCAAAGTACTGTTCGTAGGGTATGCACCAACACACTCAGCTTTTACAGTAAAATATCGTTCATGGTACCCCAACACACTCGATGTGTAGTTTCGCTTGGGTGTATTGGGGTACCATGAAAAATACTATTTTTCTAACGCCAGGCGAGCTCGAAACAGAGATAATAATACTTCGAGACTTCTAACATACCCCACCCACCCAACAGCGAACGTTTGTAATGAACGTCGCTCAAATTCATATTCCATCGGAATTTCTTTTAAAATAAAAACCAAAATTCGGCTCAGAGTGGTACGTAAAAATTGAAAATTGAATTAAGCGGCTTCATTGTTGGACTTAAGTAGTTTCTCTTTTGTTTAGGATTCTACTTAAATAGAAAAGTTAAATTTCTACTGAGAAAGCTATTTGTGGTTTAAATGCGACTCCACACCAACATATATTCCCGTACAACATTGCGTCTATTCCAAACACAAAGAACCAACGAGACGAACCATTACATTTCTGAGAAACCCAAAAAGAATTAAATCCCAAAATTACAGAAAATATAATTCATTAGAATCTATTGTAAATGACGCGCTGGTTCACTGGTAATTAATGGGCCTAGACATTCGGCTATATAATGATACCAAAATGATTCAATAAAAATTATCGTTTGGAAAGTGATAAAGTAAATGAAATGGACGGGAGAGAGAGATATTATAATATTATGAAGCCAGGCCATTTATAAATATGTTCAAGAATGTGTGTACAGAGCATTTTAATTATTATTTATTGCCATCAGCTTGCACTAAAGGTCAATTCCAAACCACCCATCAAGATGTTTTAATGCTCAACATTGAATTCAAATCCTGTTTCAGTCATAAATTCTTTTTTCTTCGTTTTTAATGCTAAAAGAAACTTTATTTCTTTAAGAGATTTTTCTTATTTTTCGGTAAAAATAATCACATTCCTCCACAGCCATATCACTGATGAATTCGGATAAATTTTAACTTTGTAAAATTTTGCTACTTTATGCATCGCAAAATTGTAAAATAAATTCCCATCATTCTTATTATGTTATGTCTTGAAAACATGAAATATTCATACCTACCAACAACATGGACATTACTTTTTACTGATCGATCAATTTCACAGCAGACCCATAATTCACTTTATGTTTTCGTAGTTCTGTATTTTGCTTTTCAATTTTCTAAATTACTCGCTAGGGATAACATTTTTAATGTATACACTTTTCAGGCAGGCAGCATGGTGTTGTAGTATAACGAAGACAAATTAAGTCGATTGAAATAAATTTAGTGAAAATGTGAAAATTAAAATATCAAAAATGAATTTCAACCGAAAATCTCTCTCTACTCCGCTATGCAACGCAAAATGTTCTTTAGCATAAAATTATTACACTTTTCGCAAAATGATTATAATATATCGTATGTATCGCATGTCGTGCGGCTTATAACAAAATGAAAACAACAACAACAAAACAAAGTCCATGGTATAGGGTAAATGGTTGTGAGTTGTCCTTCCTGTAGCCGCTAGAAACCTTTCCAATATGGCAGGTCCGCAGCAGCAACCTCTGAATGATTCTCCGAGCATCCTTCTCCTTAGTTGAAGAAACTTCGGGCAAGTTACATATCAAGTGTATGCTTGTCTCTTCTGCATCTCGGAGTATCAAAGAGCTTCAACTTATTCAGGTGCCCACAACAGAGAAATCCTAAGTTGGTACGCCTGCGGCCAGAAAGGGGAACATGTGAATGACAGTTGGTTCTCGTAGAAGAGAATAGAACAAATTTCATATGAAATCCTCTCATATTCTTTCAAATTCTCTCCCATAGAAACCGAATGCCAATCACATATTCCTTCTATGTAGCCGCAGACGTACCAACTTATCACTTCTCTGGCCCACAATGTCCGGTAATCGCCCGTATCACACTTCTAATGCGACTACGGTCCATCCTCATCAAATCTCTGGCCCATCTTCGGTAGAGTTTCGAGAAGAAGGAGAACTTAAACTCAATTTTTCCATTAATTTCTAAATGGGGCAAACTCAACTTTTATTCTAAAGATTTGTCTTTTCATTATCTAATCAACATTAGCTTTGGTTTGTCCTATTGAATTGGCCTATTTTATTAATGAGCTCAGCACGAGGGTTGCTATTTCGATCAATAGAAGAGTCGAACGAACATTTTCCGTTGCAAAACGTTTCCTTGCTCCTCAGAATATTCGCCATGAAGATCTATACACTTCTAAGCGCGTTCCAACCCATTTTCGATGATTTTTTCCACACCGATTGGGACAACTCCAAAAAATGGGTTTTGAAGACGTCGACGCCGGATTACCCATTAATTCAACTTTGCGGTTGGTCGAATAGGCATTTTCTTGCACTAATCCGCAGGAGTCCTTGTGGGCGTCTGTCAAATTATGTGAGATCAGCTAGAACAAATCTCCTTGTCATATTAATGTCCAATGTTGCATGACGATCTCGCATTATCAGTTCGCGCACCTAAGTTATTTATGCACAATCACCAATTTTTGACGTCATGTATGACATTCGCCCGCCAGTGACTCACGACCGGAATTGAGTTGTTTATACCAATCATAAACAGTGTTAATGTTGATGCAGCTTCATCCCCAAATATCGATCATCCACATTCGACACTTTGTTGTTGGGTTGAATTGACGCCGTAAGTCCGCTCGAAATTCAAAAAGAAACGCAACGCAGCGTTGTACTAGACATGTTTGCGATATACTCATATTAGAGTGCGTTGCCATTTACTTTTCCAATTCATTCGTTCATTCATTGATTTACTAATAATTCGAAATTTGAAGCGGTCTTGCGACATGAATTGCGTCGAAAAATTATAGAAAATGAGTGCACGAAATTTGCATGTATCAAATACATCAAACTTCACGTGGCTTGTCCGATAGGAAACATCATGGAACCGATCATGACTTTGGTTTTTCATAATCTGACAACTCAAGATCACTTCTACCCTCAGGACAATTCGCGATCATTTACCTTGCATGAGTGTACATGCAAATAAATATAATACGAAAATCTATTTGCAGACGCATATCCATATATTAATGTTATGTTTGTTCAAGCCCGAGAAAGACAGAGAATATTATAAAGTCTGCGTACGGAATGGATGCCATATTATTGTGAAGTAAGTGCATGGATAATAGCTTTTTGAAAATATCAAACACTGTAAAATATTAAAATTTTCGTTGTGATTTGTTTTGTTGTTGTTCTTGTTGTGGATGACGATGTTTTATGAAGCGGTTTTTCTGGGCTAATTGAATCATAGTCATAATTTGAAGATTATCCAAAGAAAACACACACCCAGTCAGTATCCCGAATTCACATTGAATTCCATGGGTTTGTTCACCTTGCAAACAAATTTGTTTTTTTAATGAAATATGCGATTTCCAAGGATTCCTTTCTTTTTTTTCTCTGTTTAATTCTCCACTTGGAAGATATATTACTATTGCCGGTGTACATGCACACACACACGCCTAACGTATGAAACGAACTGTTTTTTAGCAGAAATTAAAATTCGAGTTAAAGATAAAATAAAAAGTTAAATTCGGGAAAATGTTGATGTTGATTGAGTTCTTTTTTGAAGATGTAAAGAAATAAATAAATAAAAAAAGAGAAAATAACAAGAGAAGAAAGTTGGTTGGAAGCGCGAGCTCCCAGAAAGCGCGCGATACGGATTCGAATGCCTTTGTACAGCCGAATGAATTACACTTAATTTCATTTGAGATCATTTTTTTCTTCTTCTCCTTCTTCTCTCTCACCTATAAACAATTTGTTTTTTCTGTTATTCGATAAACAAACTAAATTCCTGAAAAAAAATCAAATTAAATTTAAATATGTTTCAGTTAACCTATAAATAATACAAATTGTATAAACTTACATTGATGCCTGATTGAAATATTTATACACAAAATGTGTAAATACTTTCGTGTGCTTTTTTACTTCTTCTTCTTCTTCTTCTTTCTTAAATTGAAATTGCGTGTTGACCACCCATTGCTCATACACTTCTATATACAATTATTTGTATACCCACACCAGAAAAAGTGGAGAAAAAGACACGCCAACCAACAAAGGGCGCAATAAATTAGTTCAGAATTTGTGTTACAACCGAAACCATCATTAACAGCTAATTAATTAGTCGACTAAAAAATTCTGACTCCATAAAGAGATCTATAAATTCTATCCAGTTTTGCAGCGATTATCTTTCGTTTAGTCAAGTCCATTCCTCTTTTTCACTCCTCTTTTTTCGTCCGGTTTCTCACCATTAGAGAGGAGCGCCGGGTTGATGATTTTTAAAAACTCGCCCGAGTCCGACCAGACCCGGTATCCATTTTTGCAACTTGGAGCTTCTTATCGAAGTTAAATTGATGAGCGTATCCTCCAGTTATACACAGCGGCTGGATTAAAAGGCACTTACGCGAGTGTTAGTGCAATGACGAATATAAACTACACCTGCTGCCATCTGAGGTTGGAACCGCGCAATTCTTTTTCATTCACCAATCACTTAACGTGATCCATACGAGTGAAGAGCAAAATTGCTCTGTTTGTGTGAATAATTTCCTTATTTTTACTCAAGGTTCTGTTTAAGTAGCCTCAATACAAACAACACACAATCTACGGCGGAGTCAAAATGACCCAAAATTATAGCGGCTAAATTTCAAGTTTTTGGACAAAGTGATGTATGGGCGATTTGTTCATTATCAAAAATAAAGGGCACTTTCCAGACATCACATTTCGATTGGAAGGCGGGAACCACTCGAAACCACCACTTCTATAAATCAAGCAAAATTTCGACTCCGCCGCTATTCCCCGTAGAGTGAGTGTTGTTTGTATTGAGACTATTTCGTGTGATGTCAGCAATTTGAACCGCTATGTTTTGATCCGCATAAAGTTAAAAATCGTTCTAAGGGTTTCTCAGTGGCTAAAAGTGGTTAAAAATCCCAGAATTTCTCTTCGAGACGAGTCCCCCCAGTGTTCTATTTACACATGGATTTCACGGGAATTTTATGGAAGTAAACTAAGTAAGTTTTGAGGTTAGAATCAGCAGGACGAAACGGTGTCTCTAGGAGCTTCAGAAGAAGCGTTACTTGAACGAATTTGTCTGTTTCCGCATAGTTTTTAGCATAGTTACTCTAACAGCCTAGCGCTGTGGTTGATTTCTATTGTTGCAATTAGTCAGTTGCAAATTCGTCTATTAAAAAAACTTCTCATGTGTCAGAATCACGGATTTTTGTCAAAGATTAAGGCAACACTGTCATTAGTATGGTCAATCTGTTCAACAAGAACTTCATTTTTTTTAAACCCAGCCCAGAACGAAACCAAAGCACGAACTACCCGACCCACTTAAAGCTCAAAGGGTTGAATCGGGTTACGGGTTACCCGACTTTTCGGGTCAACCCGCTTGTCTCTACTCACCATCATAAATTCAGAAGCGAAAAATTTTTTTGCGCAAATATCACGTATCGGGTATTGGAAAGTTGATCGAGTGAGACATGTTCTCCACTTCTCCACGTTTTGTTAATGAAATTAACACCCTGGGTAAGAAATTACTCATGTTTTATTTCTGTGTGCATCCAATATTTGTGTATAATGGCATATATGGTTGGCATGTTAATAGTAATTGCAAATAATTTTTGCAATTTTTATCGAAATCACGTTTATTAAGGAATTGAGAAATCAAGCGTATGCACTATACCATGGATGGCACTGATGGTATATATATGGTTGTGGAATGAATTGCCATAACGAATATGGTGTCAATATACTCTCCCTCGTCTTGTTTACTCTTCTTTTTCTTTCATTCCGAAAGATTGTAGCGAAACAGTCAACATAATATAGCCCTGAGGTGTAGGCATTTAT
Source organism: Phytosciara flavipes (assembly GCA_026413405.1). Classification (NCBI taxonomy): domain Eukaryota; kingdom Metazoa; phylum Arthropoda; class Insecta; order Diptera; family Sciaridae; genus Phytosciara; species Phytosciara flavipes. The sequence goes on along the minus strand of JANTFA010066670.1, from coordinate 18,864 downwards.
TGCTTAATTATTTATTCATTTTAATGGTTGGTCGGTACACTAGTACGTTCGGTAACAACATGTATGCTTCACACTGTTTTTTAAAACAAACCGTTGCTTTAAAAGTGACAATATGTCGAATATGCCATTACAAGACCAGAGATACTGAGATGGTGGGTGTGTTGGGATGATAAAAATTTCATGGCAAACTTTGCCTAAGGGCATCTCAGTCTAAACTTGAGACATTTCACATGTAAGTTCATTTGATTGAGCTCAAATGTAGCAAGTTTTATACACAGTATCGATTGGATGGCATCAGATCCGGACCGACCATATTTTATGGCAGCATGGAAAATGACATGAGAGGTCATACCGAGGGGTATGACGCACTTCTGAGATTTTGGAAGTAAATAGAATAATTGGAATCAATGGATTGATAAAGTTTCTCACTCGTCGGGTCGTTCACAAATGACGTAACGCCGTAAGGGGGGAACGTGAACAAATTTTGATCGAATTCGATCTCTTTTGCTTGACGCAGGTGTAGGGAGTGGTATCAAATACCCAATAAAATAGCGTGACGTCACTTATGTATACGGCACCTGATCGCTTTTTGTATGTTTATCCATTTTGCCATATTGCCACTGCTTTTCGTCACGCTTTTTGGTCGCAATTTCCTCACTCAAAGCACCTTGTCATCTCTTCAGGTGATTTTTCTTACATTTTTCATATGAATGCCTATGAGTAGTCAGTGCGGCTCTGTATGGCATGTCTCACAGGATGATATAAATTTTTGAATGAGCATTAGGCTGGTGTCTGAATGTTCCCTCAGGGTGTCGCTTCGTTATATTCTGGCCTTGAATAACTGCATCTACTACTCCCACTGAGCTGATACTGTAATCCCTCGAAGCTTTTTAGAGATTTAAGTATCAGCAATTAATTTCTAACCAGCAGCTTTTCAATTAAGACGAACTTTTCCGTTGCTATTATTATACGAATGCTACCATGTCTACACCGAAGATCATCTCCAAATTTACCGTGTAATACCCAGGTGCTGTATGTGCAACATTTAAATAGCGAATAACATTACGAAAACAATAATCCTCTTTTATCCTCTGTGCGAAACGAAGGGCCAGAATATTGCAAATCCGTGCTATTTTTTTTCGCACGTATCTGCTGGTCGTCGTTTTTATATGTTTAAACGCTGTCTGTATAATTTACTGTATTCAATAGTCACAAGTTCGTGTCTCATTCCGGACTAACGTCATACACGTTTCAAAAATAATATGAAGGAACAAGAAAAAAACGTTTATTTATCTTTCAACTGAAACAAGTGAATATGCTGTGTGCATTCGTTTCGGATAGTAGTCTCATTTCAAGCACCAGAGAAATTTAGTTATGCTTCAATGTCAACGTACTAAAAGTCTTTGGGTGTCGGTTTTTTCTTTCCTTTTTTATTGTATATATTTCGTTAGGTGATGGTGTACGGTCTTTTAGTGTGGATCGGGACATAAATTTCGGTGATTTAAAGGAAAATAAAAGTTAAGAGAAACTTTAGCTGTCTGCTACTTATCACTGTGAACAATCAACGGAGCGATATTTTAGGTGAAGCAATTCGAAAACTAAGTTGAAATTTTGAAATGAGAAATAACTTTACGTCCATATATGTCTGAAGGTGGATTCGAACCCCCGATCTTTGGGTTGGGTTACACCATGAGATCGGCACAATGAACAGGCACCATGATAGATTTGCCCCCTTTTTTGAAGAATATAAGAGAATCTTACCTTAAATGAAGTAGAAGTTTCGCCAGTTCCCAATTATAAGAAAAGAGTGCGATCTTTAGGACGCTAACAACAACATTCTCTCAAATTCATCCAAAGCATTTGTGATTTTCTGTTGTTTTAGCTATCTTTCAACCACCAAAATGTTTTACCGTCTAATATTCGGAGTTCTATGCAATCAATAGAGGCATCGCTTCGTAAAGACAGGAGTCATGTTTACTTGGTGTGAGTAGAAATACACAAACCCATGGAAACCCCATGGAAAATGACGCCAATATTCAGATACAAACCCCCCTCCTTGAGAAAAATCAGAAGGGCAAAAAATTTGAAAAATTATGTTCAACACAGTTCCTACAATAGATTCCAGGAACTGACCTCTAGACACCACAATCTTTCCCTAAATATAGAAGAGAATTCAAAGAAAAAATGCTTGTCATACTCGAGTTCAAAAGGTGGAAAGAAGATGGTCACTCTGAAATGATGGAATTTTAGTAACTGACCTCTAGACCGCTCTAGACATCTCAATGCTACCACAAATCTAGAGGGGAATACAGAAAAAATAATTGAAAGTTTATTTTCCTTGAGTTCTAGCTTCGGAATGCGTTTGGGTAGACTCAGGAATGATCATATTATTGCAGGTCATTCAAAGGCATCGTGGCCTTGAGATTTTCGAGGAAAAGTGGAAATCCATCATGAGGCTAGTCAAATCTAATATTTTCATAAGAAAAATGTGTGAGAAAAGTACGGATGCTTTCCAGAGCTAAGACTTCCTATCCTTTGATATGTGACTTCAGAGCTCTGTCAGCTATCGTTGATAGGGTTTGAGATCAGCATTCCAAAACACCTCCAATCGTCAAAATTGATTCAGAAATGGCCAGGTGAATGAGTCTCAAACTTGTGGGTTTTGTTGGGGCACTCTTTCGGATATCCTCCATAGCTTGGACTCTTACAGATCATGACAAAGAAAGTTGTTCTATGAGCTTTCGAGGTTGAACCAACCTCTCAAATTCCGTTGAGATCATCAATAGATATTCAGATTTGACGGTGATATTGGAGTTTTAGATGTAAAAAAATTGGCTCCCAAACGTTGAACCCACAATCATATCCTATCATCAAAATTTAGTAAAACTCCTTAGCGGTACTGATCTTCTGTATCAGGACTTTTCGATCGACGCTCTCCGGTGGTCTTAATCTCAATTTCGTTCTCATCGGACCCACGCTTTCGATTGAAATACATTGCATCATTGGAATGTAACAATGGTCCGACGTTGCAGCTCTAGAAAAGTTTTGTTGCAGTGCCAACAAGTGCTAAAATTCTGTTCTAATTTCGAATCGACCTTAGCAAAACTCATATTGAAAGTATTACTCCCACCTCCACTGCACACTTTTTTGTACGTTCTCATCCCCCATCTCTGCTCCAGTATGTGCGCACTATTTGAATGACCCCCTTTGTGGAATAGAAACGTAGAACGCAATGTCATTATATACCAACATTCAAAACTTATAATTTATGAATGAGAAAGGTGTCGAACATGTTCCCCATTATAAATCTGTTCTGGTATACCTGTTCTTAGCGCGTTTGTATAATGCATGACGTTCATAATGCATTGAAATACCTCTCTATATAAACACTAAAACTGCGGTGAATATCGCATCACAGTGTGTCTGCAACCCATCCCACAGTCACTATATATGCATATGTGTGACTTCTGTCTATATCTTTCTACACATTCTAGATTTTGAAAAAAAAAGAAAGAAAAAAATTGGTATGACGACAAAAGTGTGATGTACAAGCCGAAACACAAAACTAATAAATTACAAGCAAAATAAAACATTTGGAAAACGACAAAACCTCAACGACCAATTTACCAGAGAATTTGCATAAAAAAAATTTTTTTCCATAATTTTTTCTACACTTCGTTACATCCAGCCCAGGCACCATCAGAGTCGTAGAGAGATGTAGACAGAATACTAATATTATCTACATCTAAATTAAATATTAAATTTATCTTCTCGAAATTTGTTTCTTTCATTTTTTTTTATTGCCACTTTACATATAAGTATAGCCAGTCAAACAGCTGAAATGATAAATAAGTCATAAATCTCAAGCGACTAAAGCTTGGAGAAAAAAGAGTTCATCTCCATTTAATGAAAAAGATCACTGATTTTAATATGCCCATTTAAACGGGGCATAAACACTCTTCCAATAATTAAATTAATTAATTCGTTTTTCTTTCTACTCCTTTTCACCAACAGTTTGCAATTGCAATGGACATGCGAGACGTTGTCGCTTCAATATGGAACTGTTCAAATTATCCGGCCGTATATCGGGTGGTGTATGTTTAAAATGTCGACATGCAACAACTGGCCGTCATTGTCATTATTGTAAAGAGGGATATTACCGTGATCCATCAAAGTCAATCGATCACAGAAAGGTTTGTAAACGTAAGTAATCATCACCAATCATCGGTTTTCTTTTCCGTCTCTGAACACCAATGTGTGGAGGAGAGTGGTATGTCGTGTGTGTGTGTGTGTGTCGGTCGTGTGTATTATGAATTTTACAAATTTTTCTTTTTCTTAAATATAATTTTTCCGAAATAAATTGCATTATGTGGCAGCGCACAGCAGTGCTGAGTATAATGTTATCTCTCTGATGGGGCTTTGTAGAATAAATTTTCACGACATTCTTGATGTCTCACATGACAATTATATTTTCATCATAAATTTATTTGTTTGTTTGTTGATTTGTCATGCGTTTCTAGGTCTCGTACGAAGTACGATGAGCTATTAGGTTTAATATGACGAGTCAGGCGGTAGGTGCACAGCATATTGGGGAATGCCTGATTGCGATTGCGAATCAACATATCCGATTTCAATAAACTTCCCCTGAAAGGTAGTCGAAATTGTGAGATCAAGTTCGTAAATGAGCATTTTCGGGCGACCCATGCATAATCTAGAATTGTTGTAGAAACAAACTTCAATTAATGCATAATCTAGGGTCGTTCAAAGGGTCGCTCAAGGATTACGTCTACTCAATTTTCGGACTTTTTGGCCAACCCTCTTCCCAGCGTCCACCCTTTTCAAATACATGACGTTTCCTCTTCGGTTAGACCCCCTGGGTGGAATTTACTTTCCTAAGCACGGCTTCTAAGTGTTTCAGCGTTTTTTGAAGGTACCTGCGGGAAAATACATGATTTAGGTGTGAGTAGAACAACCAATCATAGCCACTGATAAGAGGCTGTTCATTTATTGCGTCACACTCAGAAGGGGGCACGGGGTGTTCATCAAAACGTGACGGTCCTAACAAATTTGGGTCATATTTGACCATTCTTGCGTGACGGGTTCGAAAATTGCATATAAAATAGCGTGACGTAATATGTGAACAGCCCTCAATACCAATAAAGGGAAAAATGCATTGAAATCTGGTCACTTGATCGAGAATGAGGCTGAGTAGGGCCTGACGTGTTCTTTGCATATAAATCGAACAAACCCTATCCGAATTCCGTGATTTTGGTTTCATTCGAAATTCAAATACCAATACCAACGCGAGGAAAACGGAGTGGAGTCAGAGGGTCAATAGTTAGGGCCTTTAAGTGTCAGGTAGTAAGGGCCCAAAGGGTTTTCCTTCATGTAAACGGAGTGAGATTCATTCGAAATTCGTGGTTTTGGATTTTATTTGAGAGATATTGCCAATATCAATGCGAAATGTGAGGAAAAAATTATTGGAATCGAGCCAGTTGGTCATGAGCTAGTACTCTTGAAGTACTAGGATAGGAAGGACTCAAGGTGTTTTTTTGCAAGTGAATCAAGTAATTTTCATCCGATTTCATTAATCGGCAAATGAAGCGCGGAAAGAATGTCGATTAAACGAAATTCACCCTCGGCCCTAAGTGTTTTTTGCGTATAATTCAAGTAAACTTGGACTTAGACTACGACCGCTACTTTAAGGCTCTGTGATCTTTTTGAGACTGTGCTTCGTACGGGCTATTTAAAATCACACAACTTTACGTACTACTGCTCGGTAAATGCATTTTTTTGGAGTTCGTTTTCACATTTACCGAGCAGAAGCACTTAAATCACGGTACGTAACTGCTTCCAAATTGTAGTGTCAGCACTGGATGTAACTCTCCCACTCTTCAAAACAACAATTTGGAAGCAGGGACGTAATGTACTATTACATACTTCTTGTAAATACTAGGTATCCGGTCACACTAGGATTGCGTAGGTAACTAGGGCCACATAAGTAGTAGGATAATGTAATCTTGGTATAAGGGATCGTGCGGGGCCCCGTCACAGCGTCTGCTCCGGTCTTTTCTCGTCTTCTTTTTCTACATTCGTTTCTGGTGCGAAAGTGAGATCCATTTGGAAAATTGCTCTACTTAATTAACTGTTCCTTTATGTTGAACGACGTATCACTCACTCAAGTTTATTTTCTGTATGGTTTTGTTGTTGCTCTGCTGCTGTTCTCGGTTGTTCGGTTCGAGTATATATTACACTCATTTTTGCCAAAAATTTGCAAACTAATATATTTAAGACCGGATAAACGTGAACACCATATGATCGCACATACATTTTACATTGTGGAGTTGAGTATGTGGGGTGATTAATCTTAAACTTAAAACTTGACTTGTCAACAGATTGTAGTAAAATATTTGTTAAAATATTAACGGCTGTGTACGGAGTCTAATGTGGTTTTTCGCCATACCAATTTACAAAATGGTAACATGTGTCGACATATCAAACTACAGATTTTGTGTATATTCTTCGTGCAGAAAAATAATGAATTTAAACGAAAAGGAAGAATGAAAAAAGTTCAGAAAAAAAGGAAAAAAACAAACCGGCGAAATTAATTCGAAGCTCAGAGACACAACAATTTTCATACCTTGTTGAATAACAAATTTGAGGTGTTTGTGTGCCTGTGTGTGTGCTTGTATATATTTTGAAGTGGCCGTAATTACCGGGGATGCACATGAGTGGAAGCGTTTTTCAGTTAGACTTTTGCACCAGTCTGTGTAATAATTCAGAAAATTGACAAATGAACCTGGGTGTATATAACGAACGTTCTGCGTATACAAGATTAGATTCTGCGTTTAATTTATGTATCAACCGAAAGTTACCAAGGTAATGGTGAAGGGTTGTGGGATGAAGACATTTCATTAATTCATCTTCCGTGGTTTTTACCACCCACCGGCTGACATTATATTACACTCTAAAAAAAAGAAGCTGTAGACTGAGAGCCCACGTGCATATTTGACTTTCTTAAGAGAATAGTTCGAAACTGTGCCTGCCGAACTCTTCCATCAACCAGCACAAAGAACATTTTTTCTATGACTTTGACCTAACGAGGGTTGCCCTATAATGTCTATCAAAGCCGTCGAAAATCGTACAAAATCCAGGCTGGTGTCAAAATGAAGGTACTAAAGCTCAATGAAGAATGAAATTCATGAGACATGTCAGGCAAAACGGATCTTCCAATAGAAACTCAAATAAATTTTTCATTGGGCTAGTAGGCTAGGTAGTACCTTTATTGGTACACCAAATTCGATTTTAGGATATTCGTCGGCTGAGCTAGGGCTATCCTCGCTAAGGCCATCTTATATCTCAAAGTCGAAAAGCAAATGACTTTTGTGTTGGCCAATGGAACAGTTTGACATAGCTCCGAAACCGTTCCTTATTGAGGGTCAAAAATGCGCGAGGTCTCTTTGTCTGTCAGTCTTCGAAAAAACTTTTTCTTCATTGTTAGGGAAAGTTAACTAACCGACATGTCGATAAACTAATGATTTCAACAATCCGAATCCCAAGCCTCAGTATCTGATGACTTTACCATGTAATGTCTTAGATATGACTCATTTCCCAGGGGCTTAATGAGTAAAGTAATTCACGTGGTTGTTGGTTTGCCTTGTGTTTGCTGGTTGCATCATTTGCCTTCCCTTAGAAATGTACTGTTTTTGTAAGAACATTGTATTTTATCGGTTCTGAAGGAAATGAGTTGGTTGAGAAGGAATGTATTTTTCAAAACGCATTAGAGAAAATTGCCTTTCTCTTCCCTCATCCGAAATTCGAGTGTCTTTGTTGTAAAAATAATTGGTTGACCTCTGGCCACAAACAGCCCACTCGAAATTTCCTTCTCTTTCCCTCACATGTTCACTAACCCATTATCATCTTTTCCAATAAATAACTTTCAAACTATTATATAGCTCAATACACACGCGATGTACTTCAAATAAAAATAAAATTCTGCCCAGTCTCGTTACATTGAACAATAATGTTCCGTCAATTAAAATAAAAGTTTCGTTTTCCAATATCAAATGAACGAAATTTGAACAATGTGGTACAGTGGATTTCAACATAAATTTTACACTTTTTCATTTCAGCTTTAGAGCTAATCGTTGGTTCTGTTTTCATTAGTCAGAGTGTTGCCGCATATAATATTCTCATTCTGCATGGAATAGAGAATAATCTAAACGACCAGCTGACGCAAACAGAGAGATAATAATATGATGACTAGGACGACTGGTCGTCATATTAGCATGTCTCTGGCATAAAAATGTAACATTTATGTTGGAACCTACTGTATTCGTAGCACAACGTAAAATTCATAGTTTTATCATCTTTGTGCTTGCCCATGTAATACAAGTCTCAAGCAGTTGGTTGTGTCATTTGTTCGCACAGCAACCTTATTTTTAGATCGACCAATGCTCTCCAGGCAGGAGTGGTCCTCTAAATAGAGTACTGAAACTAGACAGTACCATACAAGTATTTTGCACTGGTAAAATAGTGGTGATACAATTTCATGCAAAATAGTATTCTATTTGACAGCTGACTACGATCATACTTATGCCTGGAGAGCATGGCTCGACGATACTTGGAATTCGATGACGTTCGAATGATAAAACTCAAGTAAACATTGACCATTTTCATAGAATTGAAACTTAGTTCGATCTGTAATTGTCTTCAGCTGTTTCTCTCATTTAGCATCACCTTTATTACCTCGATACATCGATTTCTAGAGTGTTTAAATAGATCAACTATTGCAAGGTAGTCTTCACCTTACTACATTCAAATATATTTCATCGTAATTCCGTTCGGCAAGATTTCCTTCTTCTTTTTTGTAGCCAAGAAAATTTTCTTTTGCAACGAAATTCATGATTATTTATATTTATATCTGTTGCTGCTCGGCTTAGACATAATATTACGCAAACGGCCTATAATTGTAAGTGAATTTAAACTTGTGGAATCTTGGAAAATCGTATAGCGCCAGCATATTCATGGAAATGCCATACTTTTCTCTTCAAAATTGAGTTAACTTTTTCTTGTTTTAGCTTGAGGGCGAATGTCCCTCAAGGGAATCATACAATTCCGGTCGCTATTTCCGTGGCTCGAATATGGCAGTTTAAATTTTGTAGACAAAAAAGAAAGTTTTTTTCTTTATGATAAATGGAGCTTGAAACTTTTCATACCTGATCTTAAGATAAGCGAACGGACAATGTAGAATATTATGGGCAAAGACAAGTTGGGAGGCGTACGGCTTTAATCGGGAGTTCTAAATGTTTAAATTCGCTTGTTCAATTAATTACAAGAAATAGAAAGGGGAAAATGCACAATTCCGATATCCCGTCGCGCATCATGTTAAATTTTGCCCTAAATTCTGTTGTCGCATAAATTTTTATCAAAAATGAAAAATGATGCCCGTCACTTTAACTGAATTTATGTTCGTGTTACTCTCTCTCTTAAAAGCCTATTTTTGATGAATAAAATTAGGGTTGATTGTGTCTAATCATTTTCACTCTTCCATTCTAGCCGTAGTGACAGAGACACGTTTTTCCTCTCACTTCCCTTTTCTTCTTCTTTTAATTTTAAAATCGAACGCTAAAGTGTGTATGACAATTCCTTCGGAAGTTTAATGAAATTGAATTGAAGATTTCGATAAATATTTCTATTTAGTGGATTGGGATACATTTAAATGAAAAATATTACACCGCAAGTCAATGATATCCTTCGATTCGGAAAAAAATTGAATTTCGTAATGTCTGCATGTTCGATAAAAAATACAAATTTTCATTTTAATGAAATTCGAATTTATGTTGATATTTGGCAGTGTTGCCAGCTTGGAAACGACTTTGCGCAAATAACACTTTTTCACTCTTTGCTCTGGTACGGAGATGTAATTTTCCGATTAGACCAAAACCGTATACGGTATTACCCATTTGCTGGGTGTTATACAATAAATTTATGGTTTTTTTTTGGTTGGATCGGACTCCTAAATTCAGATTTCACACTTTTTTCCTTCTGACGGTTAATTTTCTTTTCCTCTAACTGAATTGAAAAAATAAAAATATTATTTATGTTCCGATGTATCATAGCACCACGGCAGTATAAGCGCCGTGACGCAAGTCCTAGACTACAAAAAAAATATTAAGAAACTACGGCACATATTTACAGCAGGCTTTTGACTCCTACCCCCTTTGTACCGAACACCCTAAACATTATTCTTTCCGTTAGTTCAACGTACCAAATCGAAATGACTGTAGTAGCCGACAAAAAAGGAGTAGGTGAAATTGCGGCGATCATTTTTGTCGGTCGAATGTAAGCGACGTAGCATAGCTAAGAGGAAGGCGTTTTCTTCTTTCTGATTCTAGTCATCAAATAGTTACTCCCAAAAAGACTGATGTCAGTAAAAGACGAAAGTTGACGCAAGTCCTTGTCATTTCCGAAATAACTTCGGGAGCGTATTGTGTCTATGAACGCAACAAATTTAAAACAAAAAAAATAGTCAACACAAAACTCCACCAAACTAATTTTACAACAAATGTTTTATTATCAAAAATTGCGTCACAAGTGGCCGATGATGAGAAGAGGTCGCAAGAGAAAATTTTTGAGAAAATTCTTGCAAAATGGGGATAAATATCTGAGTAATCTCCGTTTTGCATATGACATCCTTCTCATGGCAGCTAATCTAGACCAAGCTCAGATCTTGTTGGAACAGTTACGAGGAGTCAAGCAAAGTTATGACAAAAATTGTCGAGAATAGCAACATTAAAATTGGTGAACGAGCCGACATCTATGCCATAAGCTGAAATTGCATCTGAACAAACTGCAGAAGTCAAGCGTAGAATTGGTCTTGGATGGGAAGCGTTTACTTCTAGAAGCAATTTGAATAAAAGTCAGAAACGTAAAGTGTGTGTAGTAGTAATGGGTCCTTCAAATTAGAGGAAAATCGGGCAGATCTACATTCAGAAAAAGAAGATTGCTATTGTGTTTGTGATGACACCGATTTCGTTCGAATAGTTTTGTTCTGCTAAGTAATTATATTCGAAAGTTGAACTGGAGACACAGTAGACAAAACCGAGAGTAAGACCACCACCAGAGAGGTGGCCTAATGGAATCACTACATTTCTACACGAAAATGGATCGTTCGAAACTAAGTTTAAATTTGAAATGAAAAATCACTCGGTGGATTCGAACACTCGATCATTGGGTTTATGAATACAGTGCGTTAGCTCTATACACCATCAGAGCGTGTTAAAATTGCTAAAATGGCTATTTGCGCCAGGAAAATTAACTTTCTGTCCATTTTTACAGGGAATATTAAATCCAGGGACAAAAACGGCTACCAGCCGAATTAATAGAATCTGTGCTTTTCTATTGATCACTATTGATTTCTTCTGTTTGTTCTGAGGTCAACCATAACCAGTGCCATAACCAGCGCCATAACCTTCATTGCCAGTCTGACCATCAAATCGAGTTTGAACTCCATAGCCGGTTCGCTATTTATGTGACTCACAAGGCCACATAAACTTTACAACTTTCAGACCTTCCGTGTTATTCCAGATCACACAAACCTCTACTACGATGGTGTAGCTATGGCTATGCCTACAGCTGAGATTACACAAGAAATGAAATACTTCTATTAGGGCTGTTGCCCCTTCAACGTCTGTATTTATTCTGCCCAATTTGGTACAGAAATCATGTATTTATATGACTTGCAATGTCCACACGACCATTTTAATTGCACCCTTTGATTCGATTTAATTTGTAGAGTGAGAACACTCAACGTTCGGAATTTTACAGGGAACGATGAAGTTGTTCCTGTTAGCATTTCTATAATGAACGATCAAGTTGCTCAGCTGTTAACACTTGCACAAGAAAGAAAGATTTGACTGTAAGTCTGAGTCTACCGTAATTACCGGTGCCAATAGTCATTTCGTAAATTTTATTGCGTTCGTACGCAGAAAGCGCCATCTAAAGTCAGTTATTTTGGAAATAGCCACCCAAGGACTTGCGTCACCTTTACACTCTAAAGATTTTTACACTCTAAGATTGGAACTGATTACATAATGTGTGCAATAGCGGCGCGAAGTATTTGCCGCACCGCTCCGCTATCTGAATCATTCATACATGTGAACGAAATTCACATTATAAAATGTCTTAATAAACTCTTGCTAGAGAAACATTTTCGTTGTATTGAACAAATAAATAGAATTAAGTGAGATTTGAGATGCACAATAAATAAGCAAATGATCGGGAAATTGTGTTTTGATGTTATTCTGTCTTCATCTCGATTTGGTCATCTGTTATAAAGATTATAAAATGAAACGAACGAACGAAAAAAAAAAAATAATAAAAAATTCTCAATGAAATATTTATGTTAGCGGCTTAATACAGTGTGGTCTTTTTTCGGGAGGGACTGAAACGTACACGGACTGTTTGTTTTTCCGTGTACTTTATATCGCTTGAATGGGCCCCATATAATACGTTTCATTGCGCTCCGTGTGTGTTTGTGTGTCTTATATTCGCCAGGATATAATTTTCGTTCCTTTTTTTCTTCACTTCTTTAAAGCAATAAACTTAAAGTGGAGTGAAGAGAAGAAGAAGCACAAAAAAACCCCGACTGATATTGATCATCAGTATTATAAAGAACACACCCGAGTCATCACTCGTTATTTTTATTTTTCTACTTAAATGTAGCACCGTTTATGCTTTTGCCTTGTGTGCTGCGCTGTGTTGTGTGTAGATGTGTGTCTTATTCATCCGAAATGATATTTTTATATTATTTTGAAGTCTTTTATGTTCCATACTTGGAAAAATAATTTAATTTGAAGCTTTCATTCTTCATTATAAAGATTGAGATGTAACATTTCGTTCTCTTTGAACAACAATGTGCGGATAGTGTGGAGATTTTTTTTTTTATCTGGCAAAATCGGAATTGAACACGTTTTCCTTTGTAATCGTTTTTAATTCGACTAAATACTATGTTCAAGTAACGTTATAGAGAGATGGCTATATGGAGTGAGTACGTACGTAGATATACACAACAAGCATCACACTGTGTTATATTACTTACAATGTCCGTGGAACAGATTTTTTTCCAGTTTCTTTTTACGAAATGAGTGCGATATGTTTTAAACTTTATTCATGTCTTAAGTCCGCTCCATTTAGTTGATCGCATAAAATTCAATATTAAAAGATGAATAAGAACACGTTATACGGCCTGCGAAAGTATAAATTCAATTCAATGACAGAGAGTCTGTGCAACAATTTAGAGATGGGGATATTTAAAGTTATAATTTTCGGTCGAATTGTAAACAAAGCAAGATTTATTATTGCTATCCTTCTCAAAAAGGGATACGTGATGCAAGTCCTTGTGTATCACTTACAAAACATCTGTATCTTTTTTCCTCACTTAACAGCCGCTTCTAACCCAAGCGGGTTTTGGCTGACTATACAACAGCATTACGCCTCTTTTTACAAACCTCGACTTTCCAATTACGAATGCCCAGTCCTTATCCACCTTTTCTTTATACGTCGTCTGGGTACAGGTACCATTGACTAACGAAAACTTTCTTTACCATCTGAGTCGCGCCAACAATGTTTCCGGAAATTTCCATAAGTTCGCTAGTTGTTCTGATCCTCCACAAATCACCCTCCTTGATTGGTCCACGTTGAATTTTCCGTTCAAAACACCTCAGCCTGCATCCCTAATTTACTGTTAGGGTTCAGGTTTTGCTAGCGTAAGTGGCTACGCTCCTAACGAAAGTTTTGTAGAGTCGATATTTCGTGGTGGTAACACCTACTCGCTTTGCATCTTCATCTACATTCGTTTGCGACGTTGAGCGCTTCCCCAGCTTACGGGTCGTCTCCGTAATTACGTTGTTATCCGAGGCTGTTGTATCATTACTTGAACTGCACTTTTTGACGAAGCCTATCGTTCAACTCACTTTTCACTCTACCTCCTACAATTTCCCATCCAGCCCGTAAACATGACTTCAGGTTGAACTCTTAAATTGAGCACATTCGATGCGGAAAAAGGTACCAGGTGCTGCGGATTTGGATGAGAAAGAACACTTGCCAGCTGCTGAACAGTTGCACACCTGACATGTGACTCGGGCACCTATCTTTTCTCACAATTGATTACTTCAATATCTTTCGCCTGTGACGCAAATTTTTTGGATGAATTTTTCGTAGGTACATTTTTGGCGTTCAGATATACAATTTGCCCCACATTTTCTTTGTTGAAGGTTTTGGATTGATCCTTATACTTTTAAAGCTGATCCAAGAAGAAAACATAAAATTGACACACAGTCCAACTGCCCAACTGATTATAATCTTAAAACTGTAAAACTTTGCAAAAAAACCGAGGGGACGCCACGTTACACGGAAAGTAACCTACAATCATAGCTGAAACAGTGCTCTCCAACTGCTCGACATTTTTCACACCTATACCGTTCGGATCTACTCATTTAGAATGTTATTCATTCATGAAAACCAAACCAAACCAAGTGTGCTGCCTCCTTAGAGAAGGTTATTTGTCTACACCGCACCATATCCATAAATTACAAAATGTTGACAGCCAAAACGAGATTTGTCATTTCGTATTCTAATGCCTAGTTACACATAGATGCGGTTTTCTAAATAGAGTATTGAAACTGGAAAGTGTGTCATACAAATTCGTATTATGCTCTAGTTGGCAGCTGTGGGCTATGCTTGATTTTGCTGGGAGTGCGTTCACAAAGACACACACAAATGCACAAAAATCTTCACATAGGGAATTTGAGGAATAGTAATCCCCAGAACGAGCCCCGATTGGTAAAATTTTGAAAGCATTGGACACCTCCTAATTGCGAGTAGACATTTTATGAAATTCTATTGAATGGATTAGAAGTTAGCTCAGGAACAGACTAACCACCAATTAGCGGAGAATTTTCCATATCGTTTAAAATACTGAAATCAGTCAATTTCAATGGGAATTCCTCAAATTGAAATGTTTGATTTTTGGCTAACTGACCACCAATTTGGACGTGCGATCGTACGGATGCTTAGCTTAACATAATTCAATGTCAACATGACGCTGTTAGGGAGGGTGTCGTTCAAGAAAACATGACGGCCATTACAAATTTGCGTCACTTAAACCTGTTTCTGCCTGACGAGGGGGTACGGGAGGGTAGAAAAGTCTCTTAAATAGCGTAACGTCAGTTATGAACGACCTCAAGCGGTGCATTTCCAAATTGGCTGTATATTTGATGTAGCAGTAGCATAAAACGAAAAAAAAGTTTTTGAATTTTTGTCTGTCTACTGATTGGGATTTGCGTCACGGGCGCTGTGCTAACGCGCCCCCATGGCTTGCAGTAACATAATTATCATGCCAAACGTGTCGATAAAACGAATACTTGGTTTGTCTGTGCTCAAACGAACCGGAAGAAGTTGCATTGTATACAACCGTTCCAGGTAGAAAAATGTAAACAATTCGACTAAAATCGGTCAACAATAAAGGGGGCGAACGGATTTTGTACCATTTAATTTCATCATTTTAATAACGAAAATAGATTCACTTGAGTAGAGAACATTATGGCAACAATGGCAACAATCTAAAATATTCCTAAGAAATATGGCTCCTCTCCATATACTCAATTCGAATCCCCTTTTTTATGTATTCACCTATTTATCCACAAAAATTTATTTATTTCGGACAAATTGGTGCGTCCGTTTCCTTATCAACGAAATTCACACTGCCATGTTTTTCATAAAAATTCAAATGGCTCGTGGATCGAAAAGGTGGTATGCATTGTATTGTATCTGGATAGCTTCAATAAAAATGTTTTTCGCTCTTTTTTCAAAAAAAAAAAGGGTAAACCATGTTGTGTACGTATACACCTACCTACACGCCACAATAATGTATCTGCCTCATCAAACATTCATTGAATTAGAAATGGTAAACCGAATAAAGAAAAATGACAAAAAGTTTTTTTTTCCTTTCTTTCTTTTTGTTATTTTCATTTTGAGTTCAATATTCATACTCGAAACACATAATCCTTAAATAAAACATTTTTCTGGCCGGCGGGCGGTCAGTTAGCCGTTCGGTTTTAATATAATTTATACAAAATTTATGAGTTCAGATCGATTAAAATGGACAAATGCAAATTCGTTGAATTTTTATTAGGAAAAAGCCAAAAGAACGTGAGTAGGACCCGCACGAGTAATGTACGACATATGTTGTCCATTGAAAGCATACATCTTAGGACTACTCTGCAACACTGCATATCTTTCGATCGTTCCATTTAAGCTCATCCCTTGCTAAACTTGCTTACAGCAATTTCGAAACTCCCATACGAAGTCTAATTTGAAAATTAAACTCTGAATAGTATCCACCAAAATCCACAACCCTTGATGGGTCAGAGGCTAGATCATTATTTACTAGTTTCGCTGATTGTGGTTCTTCTTCTTGAGATCCTGTGATTACCGAAAGTTTTTACTGTGTCAGTGGTAAGCTGCGCAACAAAGTTACGTCGATATTGAGTGCCATCTATGTACGAAGTAGCGAAACTAATAAGAGTAGAATCTCAGCGTCTTCCAATAATAAGGCTATACACATAGGAGGTCTTGCCAAACATGTAATCGGCTGCCACACCACTTTTCATGCAAAAATTTCACCACGCCATACAAACTTAACTGTGTTGTGTGACATCATTTACCTGAAAAAATGGCGGATGGCATAACCTCCTTAGTGTACAGCCTTGGCTTTTTCCACCAACTATACCACAAACACGAACCAATTCAATCAGCTGTGTTTTGTATACACGTCTGACAATCGGTTTGTTTCTGTCACAGTTGGGAATCGAACTCATATAATATTAAATGGAAATCAACATATCGTCATCTACACATGTCTTTTCTTCAAGCAATCTCTTCATTTTTGATTGAAATAAAGTAATTCTACGCGGTTTTCAAGCCGAATCAAACAAAATGTTTAAAAACCCGATCAAATTTAGATTGAATTTACTTGAGAAATTACCAAAAACTCATCAAAATCAAAAATTGCGGTTGGTGGCCATTCTCTTAGGTTACCGGAAACATTTGTACCACTTAACAGCCAACATTACCTTCAAAACAAAAAAAAACATGTAAATCGGATGAAGTTTGCTCGAGATATCGACAAAAACACTCCACCTTCACTGTACGGCCGAGTAGCTCAACTGCAGCTCAATCTATGGCCCCTAACTTCCGACCCCAAGATCTAATTTTGACAAACTTTTTTTTCCTGAATTGGTGTAGTCAGTACCTTTGCATCATCTACGACCATTCTACGAGCAATACCGGTGGTAATATATGCGGAAAACCTTCACTGGACCTCGAAAATTGCACTTTTTCAACACTATTTCGGCTATATCTCCGGATCGGCTTGACCGATTTCGCTCATCTTCGAACTTGACCGAAGCCCAATGAGAAGTCAGTCTATTCTAACAGTGTTATACAGTTGTACAGCTTACATATCACGCAAACAACATTGAAACGAACATCCGTTGTGATGTTTTGCAAATTTTGCGATATGAAACTTGACACGACGTATGTTTCATACAAGCAGAATAAGTTTGAATTTAGCGCCTACTTTAGGACGACGGTGTCCTGAAAAAGTGTCACCTCCATGAATCTCCCTGCTTTTCCACATCTCCCGTGGATAATAACAAGTTAGTTTGCTCAATTGTAATCTTATCCCGAGTCTCAATCGGCCGAATTCAGACGTCTCAGTGAGACTTTTCCATACAAAGTTTTCCTCACTGATTTCGGCCGATTGAGACTTTTGTGAGAACTGATTTTTACTTGGGATACAATGAAGGGTATATTTCACAATAACATTAGCCGACATCCGGCCGGCAATACAACATCAAAGGATTGAAAGACTCCAAATCATTTTTCCTCTGAAGTACAGATCATAGCAGATTATAATTGTGCAGCGTGACACAAGTCAAGATAACAATCTCATAACCATTAGGCATGCTATTTAACTCTAAGCCCTTGGGAAATGAAAATTACCGCCAATGTCATCAGGTGCCCTTAACAGTTACTAAACAGAAAATGGTTATTAGGAATCGAAACATATTTTGGCGAGAAGTCAATCAAACAGTACGCACACGAACCTTAATTTTATAAAAACCGCTAAATACGGCCAACATTTCTTATAAATGCTCGCTTTCCTCATTATCCTATCCTATTCAGCGGGATAGATGATTATTTGACTGGATATAGATTTTTGGTATTTCAATTTGCATTGAAATGTTGGAGAACAAACGAGAACGTAAGTACAACGCAGCTAAATGCATCACCTCTATCTACAATCTACAATATCCCACCTATAGAACCTGTTTCTAAAAACTTCGTTAAAAATCCCTTTGAAGTTAATGTTAGAGCTCGTGACATCTTATACGGGATACATGTTCAGAAAGATTGTGATTTTCACATATAAGTTGATGTGAGACCTATGATTTATAAGGTGATTCTCCATAGGCATAGGCTCTGTATGGAGAATCAACACTTTCAATTTCCTAAATTTTGTGACCATTGAAAGTTTCATCTGAATTACATCACAATACAACAGATGGCGAACTGACGATTTCCATGTACTCGACTTGAAAGTAAGTTATTTACAAGAAGCTCAATCAATGACAGGCGGATAATCTTTACGTTAACACGAAAAAAAATTGTAATCGGACTGCAAGCAGCAAGTCAACCAACGCATTCCAAGCATGAGTTGAAAAGTGAACGGCTTATAAAATTGAGATTTTTTTATTGGGCTTTTTATTAACTTAAACGCTAAAAACGGCTGTTAAATAG
>JANTFA010066559.1:0-14760 GCA_026413405.1 Phytosciara flavipes | reverse complement strand
GAAGCACCGTATCCTCCAGCAGCTCCAGTCCAAGAATATGGACCACCACCAACAGAGGCTCCAAGAACATATTTGCCACCTCCGCCTGCTCCTGCATTACCATCGTTACCAGAAGTGAGGGTAACTCATCCATATATTCCACCTGTTTTAGTTCGGGAAGCACCGTATCCTCCAGCAGAACCAGTTCAAGAATATGGACCACCACCAGCTGAGCCTCAACAAGATGAAATCATTGTTGAAGCACCGTATCCTCCAGCAGCGCCAGTTCAAGAATATGGACCACCACTGTTGAGACTACCAGCAATAATTCAACCGCCGGCCCCAGCCCGAGACGAGATCGTAGGTCCTTATCCACCACCTGCGCCAGTCTCACATTACGGGGAGTAAGTTAGTCGGTTCGACGGAGCAAAATAAAAATCATTCAGAACAATTTCGAATGTTGCGTTATATTATTTAGAGCGTAGGACTTTAGAGTGTAAATAAGTTATTGTTGACATATAAATTGATAGGTCGAAGTATTTTACTTTTAAGCTATAACTTGTAAAATTCATGGTATTGAAAATAAAAATGCTTAAAAGTTTGAAAATAAATCTTTTACTGTCATTCTCAAAATACGTCAGACACGAATGCCTACAAAATTCACTCCGTTTCCCATGAGTATGCAGAAAGGTTAGTGTGCAACGTTACACCAGCTTATCTCGCATGTGTAACGAATTATTTGCATACAGTTACAGTGGACGACACGACTAAAACAAGCGACGAGTAATAGCTGATGTGGCCTCATATCACAAAATGTACCTCAAAATCAATGAAGTAGTAGATTTTGCATCAATCTGATTGATCAAAAGAAGTAGCAGACCCGATAAATACACTTTTTAATGTCAAAGGTAGAAGGTACTCCGAAACCGAAGCGATTTGAATTCGGTGTATGTTTCCAATTGGGAGAATATTTGAAAGTTTATTAGGAGTCGAACAATTATCCCAGACAGACAACCGAATGCTTGATGGTATAGTACAATGTCGGTTCATGCTATCAGTTTTGTGGAATGTTAGTGAAAGTTTCCCCATCCGCTTCATGAACTGCAAGTGGCTGTAGCATTTTCACCACTGAACAAAGATGTTTCAATGGAACCGTTAAGTACTGGGCACGTTGTATCATTCATAGAAAATAGAGTTCCATCTTCTAGTCTTCACGTCGATTTTCGGAACCAGATATTTCATCGGATACATGTCGCATATTTTTTGAGTTTTTGCGAAGCTGGACCGATTTTCGAATTATTTTTTCCTGTTCACTACAATATTCGTCTTCGTCAACTTCTTGATTCATGTCGATATCGTATAATGCCTGTGATTTTTTTAAAATTTGAAATTATAAAACAATCACGACATTTCTTAAAAGGTGAACGAAGAACCTACCTCATAGTCATCATCATTCGTATTGTTTGACTCTGGACCAGCAGTTTTCAGGGCAGCTAACATGTCTTGCGCAGCTAAGTTAATGATGTGAGCAAGACATCGAATGCAACAGGAATTGTCAGATATTCCTTCCGAATTTTTAGAACGGAATGTCAAGACGTTCGATGCATTTCGTTAACATCTGACTATGCTCAAAACCATCGTGCTTCCCTTTGACATAGGCAAAGCTAACAACTTTGACTCATAGATCCATTCCGTGTTTATTCATGTCCTAACCAAAAATGACAAGCTGTTTTGGCTTGTCTACGCATCCATCGTAATCAAAATCTTGCCTGGTACAGAGCTGATTATGGTTTTCAGTTGTTCGAGCTTCACCTCGTAATCAGCCAATATATCCGCGCAAACTGTTTCATCAGATATTGATTTCGCGTCTGGATTAAAAGTTTCGAGCAACTCAATGAATGCTTCCTGCTGCGATGCAGTAAAAGGTTGATCGGTCACAAAAATCCATTTACACAGTGCAGCGCGAAATTTTTCTTGAGAAAAGACCTAAAACTCGAATGAATCACTTTCTTCACTTAATGATTTTTCAATGTTCGGTTTACAAGATAGTCCTTTTCCAAATTTTCCATATGACGCCCTTAAAATCGCCATTTCAAATTTTGCGTGGTTTAATTTCAGTCCGATTTCGTTTGCTTTGTCAATGATCTCCTGAAGTGCTGCTTTTGCAACCATATCTGGTGAGCCGGCAATCGTTCCATCATCGAGATACCAAATGTTGATTTCCAGTTCTTTTAGAGAGGCAATAATGTCTTGGAGAACCAGGCAAAATAAAGCTGGTCCGAGTGGAACACCTTGTTGGACTCATCTTTGAGATAAGATGTAGTATACGCTTGTTGTAGTAACACTGTTTCACGAATTTGTAAATTTCTGGGATTGTTGTTTTACTTTGTATAATAGTATGTCTCGCCTCAATTCGTTGAATGCATTCCTCACATCAATTTTTGACAAAAACTCGTATTGTAGATGTATGCTTTGATATATTAAATAAACGAGCTGCATGGGCACCGGCTTCCGCACCATTTGAAAAGGTTCTCTTAGCTTATAAACCTGAAAACTAACGGCAAAATCAAACAACTTTGGCACATTCTTCGACGTATTCCACTACAAAATTCCCAATAAATCAACAGCACCCGATTTACTTCCTGCAAGAAATTTTTCGAATTCAAAACCAGAAGTTTTGACTTTCTGCATTGTAGTGCATTACGTAAGATTCATACAATTTCGATTGAAGTCAAACTCTTACCTAAAATAACCTATTCGGGCCTGTTTTTCGTTTGTTTTACTTTTGGTATGTCAATAGATTTGCTATAAAAATCGATAAGCTTCCAAATGCTGCCGCATAACATAACTAGTAGCGGAACTAACCGCACGCAATAATGGTAAGTGCATTTTAATATTGTCTTAAAGGACGGAAACGTTATTAAATTGTGAATTTTTGCAGAGATTATTTTTAGTTGTGCTACTGCTAGAATGTGTTTTCGCATCACCATTCAACACATATGATCATTCGAGATATCGAAGAGACGCACCATATCCTGCGGCAGTTCCATTCAACGAATATGGACCGCCACCTACAGAGGCTCCACGAATATATTTGCCACCTCCACCTGCTCCAGCACTACCATTGTTACCAGAAGTGAGAGTGTCTCATCCGTATATTCCACCTGTTTTAGTGCGGGAAGCACCGTATCCTCCAGCAGAACCTGTTCAAGAATACGGACCACCACCAACGGAGGCCCCACCTGCTCCCACATTGCCATTATTACCAGAAGTGAGAGTAACTCATCCATATATTCCACCTGTTGAAGTACGTGAAGCACCGTATCCTCCAGCAATTCCTATTCAGGAATATGGACCACCACCAACAGACGCTCCTCGAATATATTTGCCACCTCCACCTGCTCCCACTTTGCCATTGTTACCAGAAGTGAGAGTGTCTCATCCATATATTCCACCTGTTTTAGTTCGTTTAGCACCGTATCCACCAGCAGTTCCAATTCAGGAATATGGACCACCACCCACAGACGCTCCACGAATATATTTCCCACCTCCACCTGCTCCCACTTTGCCATTGTTACCAGAAGTGAGAGTAACTCATCCATATATTCCACCTGTTGAAATTCGGACAGCGCCGTACCCTCCGGCAGTTCCTGTTCAAGAATATGGACCACCAGCTGAACCTCAGCGAGACGAAATAATTGTCGAAGCACCTTATCCTCCGCCAGCTCCAATTCCAGAATATGGACCACCCTTACCACTAAATTAAAATCATTCAGAACACTTTCGATTGTTGCGTTATATATTTAGAGTGTAAAAAGATTGTTGACATATAAATTGATTCATAGGCAAATTAAATTTCATTTTCTCTTTTTAAACGTTAGTCTCACGGGCTGGTCAGGTTTGTTGATCAGATCCGTTTTAATGTCCAAAACACTCGTTCCCATCCAGCCAATATTGAACTGCCGCACAAGCTGTATAAACCAAGAAAGAAATTAAGTATTTTATGTGAATCAACAATGAAATACTTACCCGAATCATCAGAACCAGCATATTCTGTTCAGCCAATCTTCTAGCAATACAAGCTCGCATTCCATGTCCAAAAGGCAAAACCAAATACGGATTGACATGAGCGTTAAATTTACTTTTCTCCTCTTTAAGCCAACGTTCTGGCCTAAATTGTTCTGGTTCCACAAAATTGCTGGGCAATCGACATGCAACTAAATTCTGTGTTACCACTTCCGTCTGGCGAACAAAAATAGACAAATAATTTCTGATTCATACCCGTCAAACAACGAACTCACTCCTTGCGGAACATTGAAACCACTTAACACTAGGTCATTGTTCAATTTCCTTCCCACTCCAATGGAAATGGGATTCAATCGCAATGACTCCTTCAAAACTGCTCGTGCATACGAAGCCCGATTGTGGAAAATGGACTCATTAAGTTTCGCTGAACTGTCCGGTAGAATATCACAGGTCTCTTGATACAATTTTTGCTGAACTGTCGGATTTCTTGCTAAGTGATACAGGATGAAACATGTGGTGTATGTGGTCTACAAAGGAGACAAGGAAACAATGAATAAAACGAAACTTCAACCGGTTTATCTGTAAACCTACAGTATCTATTCCAGCCAGTAACATATCACCAGCCATTCCAGTAATGTCGGCCAAATCAATGTTTGGATTTTTAAGGTATTCTTCCAGCAGAGATTGATTCTTACTTCCGTTGTCATTGTTTGTGCTTGCCTCGTTGAAATATGTTAACTTCTGTGTTACAAAGTCGACTGCCACACTGTGTATTTGAATTTACGAAACTTTGTCAAATCGAAGAAGTATGTTTTCTAGCTACGAGTCACCAAAAATATTCCATAATTCTTTACTGTTTTACACATGACGATGTCGTCAGACTAAAATTCATGAAAACAATTAAGCCGACCCGGGTGGAAAAGAAAGTCTCAAACTTCAAAATACGTAGTCTCTCGTCTCAAGAAACAATAGGCCGCAAGATGTTATGTATTGCGAACATTCACAGAGAGATGAAAATTATGGCGACTGTGACACGTCCCAGTCCCATGGTTTTCGTCTCTCTGAACATTTGAAACTATAATTTTTCACCATGGGAGACGTTTTAATTTTTTGATTTCTAATTTCGGAATATCTGTTGGTACGAGGAGGCTTTCTATCAAGAACACAGAGTTCATTTACAGGATTAGAAGATCGAAACCGGACCCGAAACCGATTCCGACGCCCTTTGATTTTGTGGTTGCTAGAAAGCTGCCTTGGATGGTGGACACATAAATTTATAGCTTGAGCTTACCTCTCCATGAATTCCTGAGCTTTTCGTAGTTTTCGATACTTTGGTGTTTGAAAATGTCGCCACAACTGTAGCCCTTGATCTGTAGGCAATGTCAAACTATTTGTAGTTTCAGCAGCTTCCATAAGTTTCGATGATGTAGATTTAGGATCGAGTTCAGATTCGGAGAAACTATTCATACGCACATCGAAGACAAGATGACAGAGAACTGAAAAGTATCATTTATGTGCATCATTTCTCTGCTATAGAGATGAATGTAAGCCTACGCTCTAAGTTAAGTCGTGCCAATGTGGGTAAAAAGTCGGAAACGTTATCATCGGCTTGTGTTTCCTTTAAGTTGTTCACAAACTCCACAGTTATATCATCGGTCATTGATAAGAAACTTCTAACATTAGTCGGAGAACTCAATCCTTTCTGAAATTCTGATCGAATGCGCCACCATTCCGGACCATTCCTAATGATGGGAAGTGCAGTTACTATTCAATAATACACACAGTTGTGAATACCATACGTCGGTAGCAATCCACCGCTTTTGTAAATGTGGGGTCGATCTTTTCGATACTTTTCCAAAGCCAAATGACTCTTTCTCCGTGGATAGACACCGGGACCGGAGTCGTTCAGCACTTTAGCAATATCGTTTGGATCGAACAGCCACACTATCGCCACATCCGGAACAATGTTTTCACGAACAATCGGTCCCCAATTGGAATATTTCTCTTGTCCGATTCGATGTAGCTCGTTCCACTTGTATGATCCTTGATTCCAATAAGAACTTTTCAATTTATGTACTACGAGTAGTTCAGTAGTTTACGTACCAATAATTGGAAGGTATTTGTACAGTGTACCGAGTCCAAATGGCCCGACAGGACCAGGGATGTCTTCGAATGGTTTTGCATGATTTAATTTGCTTTCGGTGCAGAAACGTCGTACGAATTGAGTAGACTGCCTTGAAAGTGTATGGGTCATGTTTGCAAAAATAAAACGGTGGATATCTAAAAGGAGACATGAGTATCTACTACATTGTTGAAACAGTAAAGACGACGTGCACCCTAGCGAACACTTCATCTCTTATCAATGTTTGTTCTTACGTAAATTTCTTACCTACTTAGAACGTATATGGAAAAGTGCAACAACAATTCGCCGGCACTTTATCAATCACGTCGATGGTATCACACAAAAAGCAATACTTTTGCTGACTGCAGTTGGCAAATGATTTAGATACAAGCAAAAATGCTTACGATTCACATTCAACGAGACATGTAACGAATGATTTTTTATTCTTTGTTCTAAATCTTAATAACAAATGCGAAAATTTCAAATTCAAAGCCGCAAAGAGACTGGCTGAATGAATAAATAAAAATATTGAGAGAACATCGACTTAACACACAAACACATCGAACACATTCGGGTCTCAACCGATTTTTTAATCGTTAGTCTAGGTGTGCTCAACGAAAACGACTTGATGGCATAACTCGTCACAGGCATCCATAGTTGTAAATTAAAGAATTTCAAGAAAATACCCACGAACAGAATGTGGTGTGAAGACGATATTGCAGTTTAATATAAATTTCTCCTAATTGACCTATCCAGCTCGTAGATTCTGTAAGCTTTTACAGTTATTCGATAGAACGAAACAAAATTTACCTGATGGACACCGACTACTTACATACAGTCACAGT
The DNA here is from genome assembly GCA_026413405.1 of Phytosciara flavipes. NCBI lineage: Eukaryota > Metazoa > Arthropoda > Insecta > Diptera > Sciaridae > Phytosciara > Phytosciara flavipes. Next base: position 7,788 of record JANTFA010066559.1, on the reverse strand, counting down.
TCCAGAGATTGTAAAACTGCAAGGAGAAAGAGAAGAATGAGTAAAGTAAGATTATGAGTTGGCATTTCGTTCGGTTGATCTCGAAGTGGTGTGCAACTAGTTGATTCTGTTGTAATAAACATAAACAAACTAAGCCGCATATTTTTTACATAATTTTGGATCAAGCTCATTAACATAAATTTGAATAGCTTGGCTATAGCTGACCATTTTTAGGTACAGGAATAAAAAATGTAGATTTCGTTCAAAAATTACTGTCTAATTTTCACTTTGAAAATCAATTTCGGTGTTTGGTTGGATTTTCTATACTCTCTCTCTCTCTCTCTCTGTTAACAGCTTCGATTGTGTTCGATGAGTTATCATTTCGTTGGCATTTTAGCATTAAACGTTTCATGCTCCCCATAAGTTTAATTATTATCGAATCGTTCGTTCTATGAATTTTATTTTCATGTCACATATTGAGACACAATCTACTACTTCATTTGTTTTAACATTCATTCTATTCTGATATATCACACAGATATCTCACGGCTCACCACGGTCCAATGCGATCAAAAAACGACTCAATCTGAAAGTTTAGGTCAGGAATTTGATGAAGGCAAATCTGACCTGAACCTGATTTTCATAAAAAAAAATTCTGTTCAGATCTCAGAAATTTTCCTCAGGTATACCTGACAGCACTATATTCAGATTTCAGGTAAACTCAGGTCACTTCAATATTAGTTGAATCACGTTCAGATCAAAACAATTTCTCAGGTAAAATCTGACCTGAGCATTAGAGTATACAAACTTCAGATTATCGCCATATTTTGTTTTATTAGACGACAAAAGTCCAAATTCATCGCTTCGTTTTGTCCTTGCTGTGATAAAGAGACGAAATATTTAGTTTTAGTTCCTTTCCTTGTTCAGGTTTAGTAATTATTATAGAATAGCATAGGTCTTCCGTGTCCATTAATAAAAATAAAGTTTTCATGAAAAGTCATGAATAAAGCAGGCTTCAATTGATGATAACTACGGATAGTGGTCTTGAAATGCATGTTTGAGCCTCCTCGGGAAGGGTTCACATGTAATAACAACTGTCCGCATTAGACAGCGATTGAAGTAGGCTACGTTGGATGTTGGAAGTAATTCGCAAACTCACTTGTGTGTTTTAAGCAACTCGTTGTGAATTATCTTGACTCGTGTAAATGGATACATTGCTTTCAGCTCTACACTTGTCGAAATAACAGTTTCCAAAGATGGTAGCTTAATTACACACTTGTGAGTTTGACTCATATCACAAAACTGTCCAATGACTTCCACTGCATTCAACGTAATCTACTATTCAATGTGAAATACTCAGAGTTATCACATAAATGAAAAGAGGGATGTACAAGGAGTTCCTGATGCATCAGTAGAATCCGATGAGATACTTCATTGAAACTTTATTTCGATTGTGAGGTTGATGCCTGAAATTCGACGTTTTTCGACACGGCTACAATCCAAATCTGAGAAGGCTTGAGTTCGATCCTTGGTGCTGACAAATATGCGGAGTTTTTCTCTAAGAAATTTTCACAAATGGAGTAGTTTCAGTATCCGACACAAAGTACACATATATGTGAAATCATTCGCATTATGATGTAGACGATGGATAAAACTTTCCAATGTTTGTTTAGATGAAGCGATTCGATTTGCCCATTTGTCCTCTAACATACACCTCTAACATAAAATACAAAAAGTGATCAGAGTCGACAGGAGGAAGAGATTCTGTCTGACGATGGATTCGAACCCACGATCGTTGCATGTACCTTTCAACCAAAGCATTAGCCAATGCACTGACAATTACACCTCCCTAGCAATAATTGTCATAACAAATACACACACAAGATGGGGCTTACAAACATCAAAGATTGTGAATGCGACTTTTAAGGAGTAAAGTGAATGTAACGACAGCCCAGTTGTATGAAATTACAATAATGGTCTTCACGATGTCTGTTCGATACGAAAATGTCATCGATCTTCTGGTGCCGAATCAGTTCAACTTTTCATCACTCGTAACGAAAGATATACTATTTCCGTTCTGAAACCTTTGGTGTGAAATCGTCAAAAATTGATAACAAAAGAGCATTCGAGGATGTATATACGGCCGATGCGAGAAAAGAAAACATCTTGAACATAGATTGTACATTTGACTTGTTGAAGAAATAGAATCCATAAAAGTACGGCGTCACGTGCTGTTTAGCGAATGTGAAAATTTCGCAGAATCGTTTCCAGCTAAAATTATGAATAGCTCGAAAGTTTTCTTTTCACAAAAGGTTTAATTGAAAGAGAAATACGGCAACCTTAGTAAAAATCGTACACATACGTTTCTTCCATCGTCAACACATCAGATCAACAGTGTTGATTCAACAAAAGCGAATATGCAAATTCGGTAGAAAAAAAACTATGAGAAAATGTAGCGTGTAGCGTCGGAAACGTCGCGTCTTTCTGTGATTATTTATGCGGGGGATACATTTTCATTTTGTATCGAAATTTGTGGAACGTTGAATGCTGTCAGGACAATTTATTAGACTCGGGAACTCACTTGTGTGTCTTAAGCAACTCGCTTTCGAAACTGTTATTTTGAATCGTGTAGTGGCATACCTCGGATTCGGCAAGGATATGCACGCAATACAGCTGTCAGAACCACAGTTTCAGAAGTTTGTTGCTTAAATACACAGTGTGTATTACACACTTGTGAGTCTGACTCGTATCACAAAGTCGAGGGCTGACGCACTTCTTTAGACTGAATGGACTGAACCACAAGAGATTTAACGGCCTTTGGAATACCCATCAGCTTAAATTTTCTATATATAGTTGGCATGGAATCAAACCCGGCCTAAGAAGTGCGTCATCCCTCAACAAATTTTCCCTCATTTAATGATTGACTTTCACCGCATCCTAAGTTTCGTTTTTTTTATTGACCCCGGCCTCGACTCGGATCAACAGACTTCACAGAAAAACTCGACTTTTCATCCCTAGTTATGTGAATAACTATTCGATTTGCCGCGTAACAATAATTCTTCGAAGTCATTTTTACTTAACAGACGTAGACACAATTTATCGGGAAAAAAAATTGTCGAGGGGGTGAGGCAAACACCACAAAACTTCGATGTACTGCACATAATAATTACCAAATCACCGCCGCCGCTACCATTCATAGCAATAAAGGAAAAACTTTTACATCGAATATGTACGATTTCCCCTTTTGTAAACTTTACAATTGATTTGCCATAAAAGAGTTCGTATACCTTTTGGTTGGAAGTAAAGGCGATCGTTATGTTATACATCCTATTTTAAGCGTCGAAAGAAATGATTTGTTTTCCATCCCTTTCTAATTTCCAAGCAAACATTATGATCGATGAAACAACGACAATAACAACAAGTTGGGGTCGCCGACAACAACAATTTTCAGATTCGCATGAACGACTGTGACAACTACACGAGCCCCGGAATGATGAAGAAGTTTGCATTGCATAGAATTGTCATCGTAGATAACTCATACACTTGAATCGAGTATAATATGTGCTACAGTCCACAAGAGTTCTACGATTAATTTAAAAGTATATTCATCCACAAATTGAGCTCGAAGCGTATTGGTTTCGAGATTTTTATTTTGACAAGTGTGGTGATTGTAGCTCGAGCCGAAGGCGAGGGATGCAACCACACAAGTCAAAATTAATATGCTATTTTACTTGGCAACGTCATACGACAATGAATCATTTCCTTGGAGTAAAAAAACAATCTGCCTGAGTAACCCTTTGGAGGTTAGGTACTAGATCACGGCAGCGTTAAGTAAACCAGGCAGGAGCAGATTTTTCGTTTAGGGACCGAATATATCTAGTAGGCCGTTGATTTGAATAAATTTTGTGAAGTGAGCATTAATGTTTACAAATGACAATTTGTTTCAGTGGTGAGATGGGCAAGCACAGAATTTGAAATCACCTGCCTGGTTTACTTAACGCTGCCGTGACTAGATCAATTGTATTTTACTAGTGTCGCTGTGCCAGTAGTAAGCTATGCGACATAGATTTTAAGTAAGGAGCAAGAAATAGTAAGATTAGACAAGTAAGCAATGTCAGACCCGAAACAAATCAACCAGTTGTGGCTTGTGTCCACGTCCGACAATCGATTTACTTTCTGACACGGTTGAGATTCGAACTCTCGAACTGGCAGCTTCAATCGTATAGTGGAAAGCGGACGAGGTAACCATTACGCTGTGGAGTTGTAATAAGCCAGTCTATTTCAGAGAGTAGGAGGTCTGACGTTTATGCTCTGGGAGGACAGACAATTAATCGGTATACACAAAATTTGGCATTTGTGTTTGTTTTTGAATACATTCGAGACGTATATGTATGTGTGAAATTTCGCTCACTCTCCGTAATGAACTAGTCTATTCCTTGGAGTGTAACGAGTAAAATGTATCGTTGTGCTCCTCCGAATGCCAAATGTCAATGTTTGCAATGGAATATTCTTAAATATATCCTGAAGACCTTCTTGTCGTCAAAACCATTTGCATCACTTCGAAATGAACACAGCTTATAGCGTCGTTTGGCATGAATAATTTACATTTTACTAAGTTGAAATCGGTCGGTCTTTAATTTTCGTTCCATAAAATTAATGAAAGTCCTCAAAACCACAACTCATATCGAATTCACGGAATATAACAAAATCAATCGGAACAGTTCATTAAGAGGGGGTCAAAAATCCATCCATCCATCTATAACGCATGAACACTGCAACCCGATATACACAACAGTTTCATTTTTTCCCAAAAGAACGATACCATGGTAGAATAGAAAGCCAAAAATCACTTCGAACGAATGGGTATAAAATCGGATCGATTGACAAAAACGCAAAATAAAGGGGAAACTCAAATGTATAGACGTATATATATAGCCCACCAGCCATCAAGACTCATCCGTGCCATCACAACAAAAACACACCCACCATTATAGGGATAATGCGTACGGACGGTAAAGCGCAGTAGTGTATGTATGGTAGAGTATTTTTCGTTACACAAGGAACGTTATGGAGCTCCTATTCCAAAGCCCATCAAAATCAATAATCAACGGACTGAAATCTATCGATTTTTTCTGTGTGCCGTCACATCAATATACGTATATGTACAACAGTGCGCTATAGCGTACGTATATATATCTAAACAGTTTACCTAAGTGTTCTGGGGGGACGATATATTATGCGTTCTCATATTGGTTCGTGTACGGGATCTAGTAGCACTCAACAATACAACTCTCGTCTGGGTTCTTTGTAGACGTTAAAAAAAAGGAAGGAAAATTTAGTCGGATTTAGTTTTGGGAAAAGTTTTCTTCTTTGGAAATTAATTCCGTTATCAGTGTGTGGACGCGAAAGTGCGCGAATTATTTTTAGAAAGACAAAAATTTTGAAAAGTTTTAGTTTGTATTTTGGTCGAAGAGTGGTTGGATGAAAGGGCGGGAAAAACTGTTGATACAGAAGTGAAATATTATTCGTGTGGGAACAGTGTGAGTATATGATTTATCAACGCAATAAGTTAATCATAGTTTCAAATCTGCAGACTGTGTGTTGTCTTTGATCTGAATGGTGCATCCGTCAATATCAGACCGAACCAAAAAAAAATCTTTCATTTGATCCTTGTTCCAATAAAGGTATCAAGTAGAAATTTAAAGGGACAAAAACTAATCGATAAAATTGTACGACACATTACAATGACTGTGTATAGTATACGGCATAGTGCATGCTAGTGAGCTGTGTGTGTTGTTCTAACCCGAATCCACACAATAAATATTCACAACACAAAATGATTCCATATTAACGACGAATTATTGATTTTATTTAAATTAAAAAAGAAAATTTCTTCTAAAAATGAAGTAAAAATGATTCATTCACCGAAATGATTGGGGGATTGGATTTTGGTTGTTGTTGTTTTTGGTTTTTTGTTTTCTATATATTCGATTCGGAGCCTTTCTCTATACACAATACGCTTATCTGGTATATGAAAATGAAAATCAATAATTCGGTTTTGTTTGTTGCTCAGGTCTTTTTTTGTAATATATGCGACGATGCCATACCACACCAACCAGTATAAAATATTATCGATCCTTCGAAATGTAAATTTTCCTATAACATTTTGGTTGGCTGCTCACTTTCCGTTATATTTGTACAGAGCATAGAAATGTGGAACGCAATCAATATATCCAAAATGTTAAAATGTAATTGGATTTGAGTGTGAATGCTTTTCTAGAAAATCTTTGCCAGACCTTACTATGCAAACACTTCCCTCGTGAAGTTAAATGATGTAAGAAAGTCGATACATTTCAAGATATATTCAGTTGGTAAAACAAGCCTCTGAGGAGCCATTCATTAAGTATGTACGCTGTGTACGTTCGGTTTTTGACCCTCTCCTTTCTATAGGAATTCAAATTTTTAACGGTCAAAAATTGTCTTTATAAAAAAATTTTTACATCCATACACTCGCTTTATGTGACGCATATTCTGCGGATGAACGCAATAAACTTCAACTAAGGAAGTTTTATCAATTTTCTATTTTTCATATGCTGTGTAATATTTGAATTTTTCAACAAAATTCAAGATGGCCGTCTGTTTGACACAAATGGCAGCCGTTATGTTAAGAGATCAAAATATTCTACTCATGAGCGTACACACAAACATATTCAAATTTTCTAAGTATTCCACCAACCGTAGCAAACATTACTACGATCATAATGATACTATACTAAATCACCATCATTACAGCACATACGACATATATGTTCATTGTATAGAGACTTCCGAGAGCCCTAGCTAACCAAAATCTTAATTTTTCAAATCGTCAATTTCATCTAAAACCCAAAAGTTTAAAAGTTTCTGCGAGCACTTTTCCATTAGGAGCTGACAATAACTTACGATAAAGCAAGGAAATTTCAGCTATCTCAAAATGAATTATTTCGCGCTTTTTCAAATAAATCCCAATATACTTCGAAAATGAATACTACTGCTACTGCGTTGAAGTCGTATTATAGATGCCTAGATTCCAAGAGAGATATTTGAAGTGAGTGGAGTTGATGTAAATAATGTTCCTTATTCAAGAAAAAAAAGTGAATGAATGAACTGTCATTTTTCTTATAATTCACTAATGTCATATGCTAAAAGATGGTATTGAACAAATCACATATTGCTCATATTTTCTTTTTCGAAAAGAGAACAAACGGGCGGTCGAACTGTTTTAAATTTTCAAACAGCCCACTGGACTTCTATGGTTCTTACGAAGAATATTACCCCAGATTTAACTATCAAGATTATTTCGTGTATAGTCACACCATAGCAATAACAAAAATCAGACTGTCAATACAAATAATGTTTTCAGAGGTGGTGTTGTTGAACGCAGAACGATCTTCTATGTGTAAATCAAATTTATCTTGAGATAAAGGCACACTATTCAACATGTTTATTTGAACTGTAGATTTTATGCAATTTTCCAAAGGAAAGCACCTAAATTTGACCGGCCACAACTGATGCGTATACAAGTTTTCATGTCGAGAAGAATTCTGTAATTTTCTCCCAAGGAGTGAAAATAGATATTCTCTCAACTCAGTGACAAATAAGAAAAACTTTCGCTGCCTTTTTTGAGAACAAAAAAATTCGACGCTAAATGGTTTTTTAGAGACGTGATGTGTATTTTCATACTCGTCTTACGGCGAGGGGGTGCTCACTCAGATTAACCAAAAATTAAATAGTTGATTAACCGGGATTAACCAACATAACTGACGATAA
>JANTFA010066337.1:0-14767 GCA_026413405.1 Phytosciara flavipes | reverse complement strand
TTTTGGAATTATTGCCGCCTATTGGTTATGGTTAATCAGGAAATAATTTTATGAAATTAATTTAATTTGAGGTATAAACACGAATGGTTCTCTAAACGATGTGTTTTTTCGTGCTCATTGGTTGGTTTAGTTATGGAATCATTTTTCCGGAGGATAAGATTTGAGTTTGGGTTACTGTATCAAATTAAGCTTATCACCGTAATTTCATTTGTTATGGACTCTTGCCGGTATAGTCTATGTAGCAAAAGCGGTGTTGTAAACATTGAAGTAATAGATTTGTCTACAGCTCTGTCGAAGAGACTTTCGAATGATGTCGTAATTGTTGGCTTTAGTATGACGCAATGCATACAAGGGGTCACTCTTCTTTTTCTTCGCTTTGTTTTTGCAAACGACTACGGTGAACAAATATTTTCCTGATTTTCTAGTTACTTGAACTATCAGGATCAGCACTCAACAATTAAATTCAATTTCTATGACTGTGATGTATTCCCATAGATGGCGTCACGAATCTCATGCTCGCAACTTCTTCTCTCTATCTCTTCTTGCGTCAGCCCGAATCGAAGCTGGTGCACTTCGACATGACGTTTCCGTTAATCATTGTGTCTAGTGATGAGGCTTGTAGATCACTAAATGACAGGAGTTTGTACTCGGTCTTTGATTCACTGAATTTTAACCCATGATCTTCCATTTGTGAAATACTTCCTGGAGCTTTGCTGTGTTCACGCTTGTTGAGACAAAGAGCCTTTAAAAGATTCAATTTTCTTAGCCTCGAAACCAAAGTTTTTCTTTCTCAATTACAATGGGCAACAACAAATTTTGATCAAAAATTAGATCACAGTCGTGCAGAGACTCTTTTTCACAATTTCAGACAGTTAAAAAGATGTCTTTGCAGTCTAACGAAAAACAACCTGAACTCATTTCATGGCTCATTTGCGTTTTACTAACATTAACAAAGTAATAGTCTGATGCTATTTGGTTTTGTGCAGTTCCAGACAAATGCATCAGGAAATATCAAAATTCTATTACAATAAACACAAGAGCAAAGAATTGCCATACATACCTATACTGTTTATGTATGCTACACCGGATGTTTTATTATTAGTAAAATAATTTTCCTCCTCATTTATAAGGAAACTTTTATCGAACAAATTTGTTTACATTAAACGCAAACAGCTCAGTAACGAAGTATTGTATGTAGTGTAGTTTTCCGTATTTTGCAGAACAATTATAAATATTGATAAACTAGAGTCTGATGGAGAGGGGGGGGGAGAAGAAGTCGAAAGAAAACCCCTTTTGGAACAAACATATTTTCATCTGTATGGAAACAATCTTCAACCGAAATGAATCGACCCACGCTATTGAAGATGCTCTACTCTTCCGTTTCATAAATCATCATCAGAATCACAATATGATAAACAAAGCTCCTATCTATTTGAACATAATCTGATATTTACTTAACTGGTGATGCTACTGCAATAACGATGAGTTGCGTTACACGTTTTCTCACAACTAAAGGACTCAAGAAAGAATCATAGGCTCATGCATCCGATTCTTCCTTCTTCTCGTGTACATTTGAGCGGAGTTAGTTGCCAATACAGAATTATTGCAAGAGGGCTGAGGTTAAAAGTAAATTCTAGAGCGACTTCCACTATCAACACTTTTCCCCAATCCTCTAGCTGTTTTTTTCCGACATTATCGTTCATACGCCTGGCATATGAGTTTCGTACAACTTTTTTGTATTAAATATACGGTCAAACTAGGGTTGCGTGTAGGTACTAGGGCACGACTACGTAAGTAGTACTAGGTATACGAAGGAAGGCTAGGTAGATGAGATCGTACGAGGACCCGCCGCAGCGCCTGCTACTGTTTTCTTTTATTTTCATTCACAACGAAAGGTACCACATCAAGGGATTAATTGATTTGTTCTTACGATATCATCTGCTATCGACAGCGATGACAACAGGAAGAATGGAGAATTATTGCATCTGCGTTGCTTTATAATGAAAAATATTGTTCAAACAAATGAAGTAAAAGATTTTGTTGCAATGTTCGAACGAACGAAGTAACAGATTCGATAAAAATATTTTTGATCAGTAAAAATCCATTAAAAGGTAAATAAGACGCAATTACTTGTGACTCATTCTGCGGCCTGGCCCATAGTCAAAGTTTCAGGTAAATATTAAGTATACAGAATATCTGAGCTCATTGTCAGCTGAGATATGAATTGACGCCAAATAACTCTTCCTAACTCTCTTCAAAAAAAGGAAAAGAAATCGTGTTTTGTGCTCGTTTGTAAATGTCATTCAGTCAACCGTTTTCCATAGGAACTAACAAAGAAATTGCTCCTACGCAAGTCATCTCAAAATTAATTATTTTGCATTTCTTAGTACAAACGACATAACTTCGAAATATCTTTGGCCAAATCGGAATCGTTTTTAACGTGCGACGCCGGGCCAGAGGGTCAAAAAGGGTTGCTGATTCCTCAGTTCCTAAATTTTATTTTTTTTTATTTTTCTTAGTTTCGGACTTGCGTCACGGCACTTACGCAATCCTTTCTGTTCTCGTTCAAACCTGTGCTCCTTGAACTGATCATACATCGTTATAATATTTGTAAATCTGACTGAACACATAAAATATTTTCAATATTAACGTAAAAATTGAGTTAAACGTATATACGCAGGACTGCATCGCTGTGTGTACAGTGTAGTACACCGCACAACACAAAAGAAAAACTCTAAAATCCTCTATTTCACTATTACACCAAACTAATGGTTACATTTATTTCCGTCTAAGTTAAATACGTATACGGAGAGAGCTAAGACACCTATTTACGGCAAAAATAAATGTACTTCCACCGTCGTCGTATTCCTTATACGAAAGCAATATTTCTAAATTATATCTGATCCTATTATAATGTAAAACGAACAGATTCTTTAAAGGTTTCATATTTTTCGGTGCGCAGAATTGCTTGTAATCTTAGCTTTTATATTAAATTATAAATGTCTCCTCACAACCTATATGACTACCAATCAGTCATAATGAAAATGTACACGTAACGATATTTTTGAAATAAATATGGAATGATCTGAGAAGAGCAAGATGAATAAAATTGTGTGCAGAAGGTGGTTCGGTAGAGAATTGGGGGGTGGAGTAGGGCATAGGGCGAAGTAAAAGCACACCGTTACATCATTTTATCTTTTGTGTTTTTGCCTGTTTATAATTTAATATCGTATGTCGTGTATTTAATATCCGTGTTGTGTGTGTGTGTGTATGTGTTGGTTGTTGTTACCTACCCTTTTTCCAGTCTTTCCTCCAGTGGGACTGAACGGAATGCTTGGTGTTGGATGGAAGTAATAAATTTCAAGTAGCAAAGAAATTAATTTCGTAAAGTGTTTGTTGATTTCAAATAGAATATGTAAACAGTCGTTGAATGGATCATCATCATCGTTATACAATGTTTGTGCGATGGGGTAGAATATCAACGGAATACGGAGATTTTACATGTGAGAGAGAGGGTGCGTGTGGGCGCTCTGAATGGTTTTTTTTCTTCTTCTTCGTCGTTTGTATTCCTGGAAAATGTTCGAATTATTGGTGGAATGAAGTATGAGATAACAATGAGAAAAAAACAATTTATTTAATTTTGATTTAAATTATGCCTTAAACGAAAGTAAATAGCGGAAATTCCCCTACATTATTGAGTTCGAATGTAGGGCAGGCAGGCTATACTTCATTTGCTTTAATGCAAAGGGAATGGGGGTACCCGTCTATTTAAATATAGATTCCACTTACAATAATGAATTGGGAAAAAAAGTGTCAACAGTTCGTGATTGTATTACACAAAGAACTCTCATTCCACCAACATTGACTTGTATACTGCTACCTCGTAAAGTAGGCATTCCTCTGAACAATGAACGTTCCAAAGTTTTCCATTGTGAATGTACGCTACAGTTTAATAAGGCAAACGGGGCTCCTCCTTTTATACAATTTTTCAATTCATCACTTTAGCTCACAGACAATTATTGAATCTTTTACCTCAAATCTCAAAATTGATAGAAATCTGTTACTTCATCAGTTCGTCGTTCTCGCGACAAAGTGACGTATCAGCGAACATTTTTATTCATTTATACGTCACTTTGTCGCGAGAACGACGAGTTGTAACATAAATTTTGCAATATAAAACCCCATTCTTAAGACTTCATTGCTCATTTCTGTCGTTGATCGCTACCGGTTACAGATGATACAGGAACATCCTCAACTCTTACAATATCTTCTTCTTTCGTAGCCCTTATCGTATACAATGGATGTAGGCGGTCGCCGTTACATATAATACTTTTGGTCCATCGATTGTCGGTCAATTCCATTTTAGCGAAACTATTCGTTCCATAACGTCGGTAACTTTCGTTTGCTTTCGGAGCCACTCGTTTCTCATTTTGCTTATGAGCGAAATTCCAGCCACTGCTCTCTTCATGGCGCTTTATTCTACTCCCAATTTATTCTCTAATGTTTTGGTTTTACCGTGAGAGTTATGGCTACCGTATGTCATGACTGGTAGTACACACATTTCGAACATCTTCTTTTTCAGACTTTTGTTTATCTTGATCTTGAAACTGTAGTTTGCTGAACTCTTCCCAAACGAGTCCAATCCTTATTCTCATTTCGGCCGTCTGTCGAGACCGAGCCTCATGTTGGGTTCAAGATATTTGTCTCCTAGCTTGACTTTTCTGGTGCCATCATTGTCAAATTTAACTCAGTTTTAAGAATGACCAATGTTTGTTTAGATGAAGCGATTCGACAACTGAATTGAAACTTGAAAATGAAAAATTACTTTATGCCTATTTGTCTGACGGTGGATTCGAACCCCCGATCATTGATTTGTATATCCAACGCGTTAGCTCTCTACACCACCAGAGCGGCTGAGAATGTCGTAAAAGAAACTTGGTCAGTCCAACTTGTAAAACATCGAAAGCCGAATTTCGTTTCAGCCGATGAGGATTTGCGGCCCTTGATAAACACTTCGGGTTCCTAGGTTTCATCAGTGGATAGTCGTTCGTTTGAGCCAGTCTTGGGGACTGGAGCGAGCTCAAATTTGTGATTCGTGCCGTTGGCAAATAGACCCGATGGCCCGAAAGGGTTGTGAAGTGGAGATTTTTGTAAATTTGGAACATTTTATGTTACGTAACAAAATGGCGACGACGCAATCTTAAAATACAATGAAGATATAGTTTAGTAGTATTGATAAAGAAAGACGATTGGCTGAATACGGATTTATGTCCACGCCACAAATCATGGACAGAAGTCAATAGAAAACAATGAGAACATCGCAAGTCGAAGACAGAACGTCTAATTGACTAGTCAAAGCGACTATGTCCAAGCAGCTGCTTATTGCATTCTACATGCTAAAGCGATTCATTGAAGGTTGGTAGTAGCGTATCCAGTCCGTAATGACATCATTACATGCTTAAAGCATGCAAATAATGTGAGTGAAAGCACCGAAAGAAGATGTTTCGCCTGATATATGATGGAGTGGAACGAGCAGATAAAATAAATTTGTGTCGTCTTCGGAAGACGAGTGCGTAGAAATTGATAGAAGTCATTTCCAAAGCAGATTGATTAATTTCGATTTTATTTCTCTATGTGATGTATAAAATTACATTGTATGCTGTAGACATGCCCTCCTCTTACATCAAATGAATTTTACAATTTTCCATTTCACACAACACACATGTTGAATTACACGTACGAACATTTATACGATGTGAGTAAAAACGAACAAAAAAAAGTTCTTGCTTCGTCTTCTGTTTTATTACGCTACAGAGCTCACATTACTCACATAATAACAAATATCTGGAATTCTAAAATTGAAAACAAAGAGGAAACATATATAATGTTGAATTGAATTGGGATGCCTATCATATTGACAGGTTATTTTCCACCGTCGTGGTTTTTCCTCAGCAAGTAGCATCTATGACTTTTATTTTTCTTTATTGGATTTTAATACTAAGATTGGGTCCTATTCTTTCTGTGTGTGCTGGTGCTACTCTACTCAATGTTGTGCTTCAGCTTTTACGTCATGTGCTTTGTGGCTCGATAAAACTTACATGTACAACAATGTTCACTGTTGATAATTTTTAGAAGTTCAGATAAATTGTCTAATAATAGTAGATTAACGGAAGCTGATAATATGGAGAATATTAGTACGCTTTGTAAACAATGTATAAACTTGATTTGATTAAACGAATAATATAAAAAAATTAGTACGCTTCTCGATTGAGCCGAACGTAGACAAGCTTTAGTGTGAACCGTCCGCTAGCACTACCCTATTTTATTATGCAAGCAAAAACTAAATTTAATACAATGCTAACCTCACCGGAACTCAATTTCGTTGTTATCTGCGGTGACAGAAAGAGCACACAATTTGATACCCTGAGAAGATGCGTTCAGTGTTGCTTACTTAGGGTTGGCCACTTATTCAGCTATCAGCTTTAACTCTAATCACACATGTCGACGCGAAACGGGCATAATTCACAATTTTCCTCTGTTCTTCTGTCAACTAGGACAGTGTAACTAAGGACAATTTTTGAATTAGTCCTGTCTCGCGCCTCTATGTGTTGCTGCAGTAAGACTCAGGCTGTAGGTTGACATGAAGCTAGATTAAGATTATCAAAAAATACATAAAATAATCCGCCGTAATAACCTTTGACGGGCCAGAGGCTAGATCATTATTTACATAGTTTCACTGGTTGTGGTTCTACTGTTTTTTAGAGATCCTTTCATTTACCGAAAGCTTTTACTGTTCCAGTGGTAAGCTGCGCGACAAACCTAAGTTAAATCGATGCTGAGTGCCATCTATGTACATAGGAGTGAGACTAGTTGAATTCAAGCTACCCCCAAACAAGCCGTGTGAAAGCTTACTTCACCAACTACCACAGACTCGAACCAATTCAATCAGCTGTGTTTTGTATATATAGGTCTGACAATTGGTTTTTTTTCTGCCCCAGTTGGGAATCGAACTCACATCACTGTCAACTTCAATCGTTTTTCCACTAAGATGAGTTAACCACTACGCTATTGAGTCAAGATTATTACGAAGTTTAATACTGCCTGCTGTCACCACCACATGTATTTGAATATTGATAACATTGAAATGCAGTCTTCAGCTTTCTGAAATTCACTTTGAAAATTGTAACAAATATGTCTTTTAGACGGGGTTCTACACAGTAAAAGAAACTGTAAAAGCAATTTCGAAACATTATATTCAAATGATTCCCAAATACACTATGAATCCGTCATCCGATATGTAAAGCCGTGGCTCTGCATTTGACTGCAATTTCCGTTCATCATTCAGTTCTTTTTGCTGGTACTTTTCGAAACTTCCTCTCGAACAATTTTTTTTTTGCTGAGCAACAAACGAAAATTGATGCAGGAAGAAAGAAACCAATTCGGTGGAACAATATTCACTCTGTAGAAGCGACAATCTGATCCAAGATTTACATAAAAGTTTTTTCCCCAGTTGATATAGAAACCTTTTCAGGTAAAAGCATGAGTTCCACTTTTTCATAAACTGTTAGATGTTCGAAAATAGACTGGAACTATGTTCGTAGTTCATTTCAAATTTCAATAACATTGCGACAGAGATAATATCAAGGGGATGTTCACTCGTACGTAACATAAATTGTTTCGTAGATTTACATAAAACGTTCGATGTTTATGAATTAGGTAACGATATAGTCAGCCATCGAATACTTGAAAACTTGTTCCTTACTTTGAAGATACCTTGCTGATATTCAATAAATTGGACCTTGAAGCGGGCTGCGTTTTTTGGCGATTTAGAGAAGTTCAGTCTTTGAGCGAACGAAAGCAGTAATCGGATCGAGCCAACGTGGAAGGTTTGTGTGAA
This sequence comes from Phytosciara flavipes, assembly GCA_026413405.1. Classification (NCBI taxonomy): domain Eukaryota; kingdom Metazoa; phylum Arthropoda; class Insecta; order Diptera; family Sciaridae; genus Phytosciara; species Phytosciara flavipes. The sequence continues at coordinate 6,870 of JANTFA010066337.1, read as the reverse complement.
AGACGATTTATCTTTTATCTTTTGTCAAGTTGAGCTTTCAAACAAACCATTCTCGATGCGATTCGCATTGCTCTCAATGTAATTACTGCTGAACGAATGGGGAAGATATTCACATCCAATCTACAATGAAACACCGCAAGTATCATGCAAAAATAACGTTCACCATTTTCAGTGCTGCCAGTGAACATTTGAATCATCAATAACTCGACAAATATGCATTTTATAAAGTCAAGTGTGTGCTATACCCCCTGAATATACTCCCTAATTAGGGGGTACAGCACACATTTGACTTTCTTCTTCTTTGACATTTGACTTTATAAAATGAATATTGGTCGAGTTATTGATGATTCAAATGTACTGGCAGCACTGAAGAAGGTGGATGTCATTCTTGCATAGATGCTGTCACGGCCGAAGCCGGATTAATTCTGGCTTCATTCAAACAACGTGCGCGTTATTTTATATGGATTTGAACTAGCTACTCAACTGCACTGATGCGACTCAATTTGTTGGCATACTGTGATCGCCACAAAATCACCGATTGTGGTTACATGCTTTTTTGGGTTGTGCACACTCCCCTTAACTTTATGCAGAATATTGTCAAGCACAAAGCCCGTCGTCCAATCCATGCACAGCAAAAACTCAAACAAAACGCTTTTTTAATTAATCGTAGATTTATGGTTCAGAAATAGACTTGTTTCATTTTCCGAAACGAAATACGTAGCCAAAACAAAAAGCGAAAACAGACATTGCCATCGATTCGGATGCATAATTTTTCTTATAGTTCGTTACATGCCATCGATATTCAAACTACATGTAATGGCGGAATGGAAATCGAAGCTTCAACCATATCGGACCATGAAAGTTTTTAATATAAAAAAATCTACAAAATAATTTTCTTTCACAATTTCTGTGTTGGAGGTGCGGGTTGAATTAGGAGGGTGCATGTTTTATATGTATGGATGGGGCGGATACTCTCGGGTGTTGTGTAAATATTACAAAAAAATATATTTCACATTGAGAAATTTCTTCTATTGATTTCCATTGTTTGTTTAATGTGTTTTTCCGTATACACATGTAACATTCAATGCAACATTTGTATATGGAATTGCTGTATAATAAGAGCGCTTCTATGTGAACAAACGTAGCACTGCCTATCAGCATGAACGAAAGAAATAATCGGAGACATATTCAATCAAGCTAGCTTTACAAAGAGCCTGATATTGTCAAGTATATCGAAATCAATCGACTAAGATGGCCCGGTCGTGTGCAAACAATGGACGAGGAGTGTGTACCCCTAAAACTTCTGAATACCAACCGCGATGGAAACCGCAAACCAGATAGATGCTGGAGGAAGCCAAAACCTACAAAAGGTTGTAGAGCCCGCGTAAAGTAAAAAAAAGAGTAAAACACACAACAATCGAACTTGCTTAACCCAAGGGCTAAATGGGCTGAGCCCAGGGCTCTAGAGCAGTTAAAAGCGCTTAAAAGTGGGGCAGTTAAGAGCGCTGAGAAGTTCGAATTAGAAAACAAAACGTTCTGAAAGTACAATCGCAAAAGAATTTAGCTCGCTTCGCTCGCGATATTTTTGTTAAACTTCATGCAGCTCAATATCTCAAGGCGGTTGAATCGTGCATACACGTATGAAAACTTGGAGGATTTTCGACGTTTCGAATACGATAGTTCATGCTAGGTAGCAGTGCCATGCTATAAAGTATATCCAATTCACACACGTCACAGAGAGATATAACATAGAAAATACTCTGTTGCTTTTGACGTGACAAACACACATTCTTTATGTTAAAAAATAATGTTTGTATTTTATCTATGCACAATGTTGTGCACACACACACACACACACTGAGCATACTGAATATTTTAAATGAATTATTTTGTATTGAGTTTATCGGTTTTTTCAATGAATATTGGAGCCTTTGAATAATTTAGCAAATTAAATGTGTTGGCGTGGAATAAGGTTCGTTCGTTATACACAGGAAAGAGATACAAAAAAAGATGGTGCGATTTATAGAACGAAAAGTTAAACACTCATCGATGCAATAGCGAGGATATATATAGAAACAGTTCGACTACGCGAGACCGCTACGAAAATATTCCGACTCTTACGAAAACCTATCCATTACTGCAAGCTCTAGCAAATCAATCTTATGGATACTAAATTTGGTGGGATACGGTCAGCTACATTCAATTGTGTGTCTCTGTTTGCATGCATCAGGTAGTTTGTATTCGCACACATTCTTAAGTCCTTCCTAGCTTTTAATGCTCAATGCTCATACACATGCGTGGTATTTGTGAAGCAGTATGGCCTAGTGAGAAGCCTGTGTAGAAGGCTTACCTACTCCTTCGATCAGCTGGTGTTACCTTCGAAACTAAGTGTTACCTACGATACTGAGTGTTAACTTCAACAATGAGTGTTACCTCCGACACTGAGTGTTACCTTTCGATTTTGTACCTGTCGGCAACATTCAATTATAATGACACAACGACAACATTTTTTGTTTTCGTCACAAATAAATGTTTCCCCTACTTCGGGATACGAATTTGCCATATATAAGACTTACTACTCAAACCCCTTATTCCACTACACTTCGTACAGGACTAAGAACAACATTAACTCGAAAAGTTTATTGCTTAATTGGTTTGTCGATTCTAAGAGTAGCTATTAAATAAATTGATGTTAACAAATATGTCTATAGACACAGCCAGTTCAACACAATATGTATGAAAGGAACGAACTACCTAGCTTTTACACAAAGTAAAGTCTGGGATTAAAGTTCAACATATTTTGGAAATGCAAAGCAGACTGATTTTTAATGCGAAACTTTTGGTGACTCTTTGACATTTTCAATGAAAGTGAATTGAATCAGTCCTATTCCATTCTTAATCGGATGTGTTAGGTTCCTTGAAAGAGACATAAAATAGGCATCTTTATCTGCAATAGAAAATACTGAGCATCCTAAGCTTGTATGGAGCCGTTCATAAATGACGTCGTGCTGTTAGGGGGAAGTCTTGAAGAAAAACTGACGGTCCTAACAAATTTGGGTCAATTTTTACTATTTTTACGTGACGAGGAGGGAGGGAGAGTCGAGAAGTCTCTGAAATAGCGTGGCGTCATCTATGAACGAACATTGTTTGTAACTAATTTGTGATGGTTTTCATACAAATTGTTCAGGTGATTACCGATTGACAATCTGATGTATCAAGAGAATGCTGAAGAACCCATACCTACCCCTAGGGCTACATCACTGAATTTCAGTAGAAAGAAAATGTCTTTCACTTAAGGCAACAATGGAAAATCTCTAATCGACGTGATTGAATAATTCTATACTTCACCTTCAATGCGTCAATTCGTCTTCAATTTCAGCAACTTACATCCCCAGACAGATTTTAAAAACTCCACATTTTTTCTTAGTGTTTCTCGTGTTGTTTCTGTTTTGGTTCAATAAAAATGCAAAATTCATTACACACAAATTTCGCATCAATTAATTACGTTCCATACACGAAGACCGTTAACGAAATCTACAGATGTTTCTTGCTATTGTATAAGCCGTGTCGTTTCTGTGAGCAAATGAAAGTGTTAAAGCCATTGAATTTATATGTCATAGACGAGCTAGCGCGTTGTGCATTGAAAGCGAATGGCTAATCAAGATTTCTGCTAATTAAATTATTTTCATTCAAATTAACGTTTAAGAGAGCGTCCATAAAATGAATTAATCATGGAATTGTAAGCTGAGATCTTCTACGAGTGGTGATAAAACAAACGATGTGTCATCTCTATAATGGTAATTTATAATAACAGTCGAGGCAGATGATTTTGTTTCTACTGAAAACATAAATTGAAAGAAGTAGTAGATTCGGCAATTTCTTGAAAGTTTGTAGTGATTGATATTTTCCCCGATATAGGCTGAAGTAGCCATCTGTCTCTTTCATAGCGGTCACTCTCACGAGTCGAACAGTGATCTTGGGAGATAAACTCCAGCGAAATTAGTTTCGTCATCACAATGACGCTCAGATATATCTCAACTAGAACAGTCGAGTTGAAGATCTCAATATTTGAAAAGCCAATATTCGGAATATCGTTCCAATATCATCAGGCAAGTCATTTAACTTCATATGTTGGGGTTGATGACTCAAGATATTTTGAAACTTCGGTAAAACTAACGATTGTTCTGGTTGAATTACATCTGAGCGATGACAAATCTAATTCCGTTAGAGTTTATCTCACTAGATCTCAGTTTGAGCTACTGTTTCGACTCGTAAGTGTTACTATGACAGAGAAAGATGCCGACTTCAGCCTACCATAGTTTGAGTTTGAGAACACGGTCAAGAAACCAATCTGACTGTTATGTCGAATGCAGTCACGATGTAAATTCAACGTACCTGTTGCCTCGCAATAAACTTATTTAAGTCGAAATTCTTCGAGGATCTCATTACTTAGAGATCTCATAAAGTAACTCGTCAACACAATCCGAAGTCATAGTCTTCATTGTTTCTCGATTATTTTTGCAATTGATATGCTTCCTTCCAATGCACTGTCCAGCAGCGAAGCTGTGAATCTGGTAAGTCAAATAGAGTGCCAGAATCATATCGACCTGACTAAACTTTTTCATTTTTTGTTTACATTTGAATGAAAAACAACGGCAGCCTTTGATTATTTTCGATTGCTTTAGCCATCCATTTGACTTACCAGACTCACAGCTTCGCTGCTTGACAGCGCATTGCTTCTTCCTGTCTGCCATTTTGCCAATTGAATATATTCCAATTAAATCTCAATTGAGGTTAGTCTTAAATAAACTCGATTCATCAATATCAAAATAGTTTAACTTCAAGGTGCTTAATTGGACTCACGAACTCTGACGCTGATTGAAATAATTAGGAATTAAATCGAAGTTAATTGTTGTTCTCTATTCCTTTGTTTTGTCAATTGAAAGCTTCCAGACACTATAAATAACAAGCAATAAGGAAAGCCAGTTTTCGTATTAAATTGAAACGCGTAGTTCATTTTCATCCTAAGTTATGTACCGAACTGTAGAAGCTCGAAAAAATTTGATGAAAAAAACGACCTCCAACCCGCCGTCATGTAAATCATTTTTCTGTTGAATCGGCGTAACCAAACATTTTATTATTGATTGCAGCGTCAGCTTGAATTCAATCGAACAATTATCATCTCTTTTCACATCCTAAAATTAATCTTTTGGGGCAGGCAAAACCATACTACAAACAAACAAAGACACATAATTTATGCGATAACTTTTACAGATAACTCAATTTGCTCGCAAGAAAAACGTCAGACCATTTTCTAGCCGGATGTTATTCGAATAACACAACAAAATTGGAAATTCCATGCCGCGCACCTGCTCTTAGTTTGAATAAATTCTTCAATAATACCATAATGCTTCTTTTTATGAGTTATTAGAACGTAAAACAAAATTATGAAGACAGTAAATGACATTTATATACACCCCCACATTCCTAACTAATATTGTTCAACCCCATACACCCTCCCTCATCCATCCCACCAACATGACCTGCTTCTTCCTCCCTGTACTTTATAAAACAAGAAAACCAGTCTATCAGTTAGACAAAATATAACGTTTTTCGCTGTGCTAGCTGTGTTGTTGTTTTATCAATTTTTTGCTTTTTTGCGTTTATTTGGTGTATGTCGTAGTCCATGACCTTGTCCCGTGACTAGCAAGCTTTGCACTAAAATATTTCGAAATCTGCGAAACCTTTCTTAGAGACATGTTTGATTCATTCGGAAATAACAGGCACGGACTAGCTACCACAAGACGCATCGGGCATTTTGCTTAAAGAGAGCGTAAACGTAGTAAGAGGCGCAAATTCTAGCCGGCAATGACAGTAAAGGGCGCAAATTCTAGTCAGAAGTGGAGCCGACAGAGCTGTTTATGGAGAAAATGCAAGGGCGCAATCGTCAAAGTTGGACGTCAACCAGATAAGGTTCCATGAAGATTCTTCTTCTTATTTCTTAGACTTATATACACTGCTGAGTGTAGGCCTCCCCTAGCTCCTTCCATTTTGATCGGTTCATTGCTATACTTTTTGCCAATTTGGTTGCTGTTCGTTTGATGCTGTTCGTCCATCGTTCTGGCGGTCTGCCTACGGCTCGTGCTGTAGGCGGTCTCCAGTTCATGGTGTTTTTGGTCCAACGTTCGTCTGTCATTCGTGCGATGTGTCCTGCCCAATTCTACTTCAAAGAGGTGCTATCCTTTCCATTACGTCAACTACTTTTGTTTGTTGACGAATCCATTGGTTAGTCTTTTTCTCACTAAGCCAAATCCCAAGCATGCTCCGTTCCATTTGTGCTACTCTGATCTCATTTTCGGATGCTTTCGTTAATGTTAACGTGTCTGCTCCATATGTCAGCGCCGGCAGGAAACACGAATGAAACACTTTACGTTTCAAGCTGTGGTTCATCTCACTTTTGAATATGAACTTAAGCTTTCCAAATGCTGCGCATCCAAGTCCAATCCTTCCATGAAGATTGCTCTAAGAATCTCACCGATTCCGAGCTATTTCAAGACCCCAGTTGGTTAGTCACGGGAAAAGGTCGTGGAATCAGCCACATGTATATCAGAGTATAGTTCCGTTGGATATTACACACTGTTCGCTGGAAGCTTACAACGAGAATTCGAGGCATTGTTTTCGTTACAATTTTCTACCCGTACAAATGCTATGGGCGCATCCATACACTCTTGTTGCGCTCTCTCTCGCTGTACCAACCTCAGCACACACCAACCATTCAACTCTTCGGTAATTTATATAAACTAACTAAATTATGGTACAGCAAATTATAAATATATATTTTGACTAATTGCTTTATGTTCTGATAATAAA
>JANTFA010066226.1:0-14767 GCA_026413405.1 Phytosciara flavipes | reverse complement strand
TCAAGAATGTGTATGTCCTGTTATACGAGTAACTTCCAATCGGTACAGGCACCTCACCGACTGCAGTGACGACACTAACTGTATTAAGTTGATGTATCCGAATGTAATCCGTGGATTCAACTGCCACTATTCCGATTCGTACGGATCCGGTGAATGTGGTATCGCCTGAATGGATCCACGTTCTTATATTGATGTCGTAAGTTTCTGGACGTGTATTGTTCGGTAGCCGATATGTGGTGAATTCTTCTGCAAATGCTGTAGTGAGAAATGCTGCTACAATCAGTGGTAACAGAAATTGTAACATCTTATTGCGATGAAGCTTCAAACTGAACTATGGCCGATTCGAATGGCATCTGTTAATATAACACGAAGTCTTTTTGTTTTCTTCGAAATGAAAACAAGATTAGCATTTTATCGTGGAATGATTACACTTAGAAAACCGAATTTAGATGAAAAGTTTCCGAAACCTCACACTCATATTTGATGACCGTTTCACCCAGCCAATAATGAGTGAAGAGCAAGAGCAATGTGAATGACCTAAATGTAACCTTCACATCGAACTAGAGATAAATGATCGTCTGCCGATATAGACAAAGAGTTGCAAGATTAACGAAATATCGTCGTAACTGATGCATTGTGTTTTATCATTGTCAAGCAAATGCCTTGTCTACTATCTCAGAAATAGACTACACACTCGAATCTTAATGTTTTTCATCGCTCACTATCTTACTAGTCGTGATGCTACTTCTGACATAGTGACGAATCAAAGTGTGTGTTTCTAGTCTTACTAATTAGCTTCATGGGTTGATTCCGTCCAGGGCCGTAGCTACGTGGCGAAGAAAAATTCATTTCAAAAGAAATAATAAAAAAAACTTGTCTCGAAATCTTCGCCTGCGTCGCATTCACATTACACAAATGATTCCTAAGCTTTCAAACAGGATTTTCAAAACACGTCCTTGTTCAAAAGCTTATTATCTTCTCAGAAACCAAGGTTGATCAAAGGAAGCATTACAATTTGGAAGATAATGTTTACCAGCTATAGCTTTTCGATCACAATCGTAGGTTGTACTTAGAATCAGTTGATTAAGTTTTCCATCAACAGTTTATGCTGCAACCTGACTATGACCAAGGTTGTTGATCGACTAGAAGTAAAAGTGTAAGTTTTCGATTCCAAACCTTTCTGAGATGGGGTGATCATTTGTTATCGGCAACGATGACCAAAATAAGTGATGAGTTCCACTTAGCACTCATTATATGTAGGAAAATTTACGTTACAACAAAATGAAGTAGTAGATCTTGTATGAGAAACAAGTTAAACAAAAGAAGTATCTGATTCAACGAAAAAATCGTGATACTTCTGCCGTTTTGAAAGGTTGAGTTATTTCATCATCAAGCACGACAACAATTTTACTGTAAGTTTCCAAACATCGGAAAGTTAGAAACTGAAATAAGAAATTTGCTTTCAACATTAATGTTCTTGTCTCTACAATAGGAAATATGAGACTGATGGGCAATCTCGAAGATAATTTTCTCTTTCTTTTTTAGCAATCATAAGTAGTCATAAAGTAACACCTTCAAAGTCAATGATATTTTACTTTAAAAAATTCACAGGAGCTTAGCTCACCCTGGGAATCCAGTCTAGCTACGACCCTGATTCCATCTTTCAATCTAAAATTCTTTTCAATAACATTCCCCCCTCAAGTCGTTGGTGCTTTTTAACGGAAGTACCTCATAAGTTCTTGCCACCCTGCAATATACTTGAAAATATACTCAAAATTCATCAAAATAATTAGTTAAATAACAAGAACCGAATCTATTACTTCTTTCGTTCGAAGTATTTGTGTAATGATTTCCCATAAATTTCCATCGACGTAGCTTACGTAACCTCTCTACGTAGCCTTAGTACCTATACTACGCAGATCTACGAATTCAACCTTAAGAGTTTCATACTTCGCAGAGAGTTGATAATTATAGCGCCCAAAATCGCCATAACCTTAACCATCAACTCTCTGATACTTCGCCAAGGGTAGGGGCCAATGGTCAGATCAAAACACTTGGTGAAAATATGAATTTAAGTGAAGTTTATTTGATATAAAGTGCAGTTTCTAATGACACCGAAAATGTTCCATTCTTTGCAACTTTTCAATAAAATAAGAAAATTGTAACCTAAGCCACTTCGATTCGGTGATCCGAAACGCTTCCATAAATTGTGAAACCGATCAAATCAGTTTTGCGATCGCCATCGGTTATGTTAAAATCAAGCTTATATCTTCCAGCCGGTACTATTTGCGGAAATGAGAACACTTGGGCAGAAATGTTATCCGCTATTGCAAAAGCTTGTCCCACGTATGGACACGTATGGTTGAAGTTAGTATGTCTTTTGATTAGCGGTCTCAGGAAATCTAAAAGAAAAGAAAATTTTCTCCCAGCTATCCACGCACACAGATCGTCCCAATATTCGGTTGCAATTTTTTGGTACGTTTAATATTTGTAGTAGAAAATTCCATGGAGCCAGGCAGCACTAATTGGTTGGCGGAAATTAAACGACACATTTACCTTAATATTATTTCGATCAATATATTTGATTTGGCACGAAACGATGGACACTTTGGGCGAATATCCTTGACAAGTGAACCGTTCGAGAAAGTTAAAATTTTTCTAAATCAAATTTTAGGTTGAAACGAAATTTCAAACGTTTTTCTAAATGTCATATTTATACCCCTTCTCGGTTACCTCTCCCAATTGTTAATTCAAAATATGAAAAAGTCAGCTCAAACAATAAAATCAGAGACGAGGTACGAATAAGAATGTTCATTTTGGTAAAAATAATAAACTGAACTCGTTCGTTTGCAGGCATTGACTGTCCCTGATGCTTTACTGAATTTAGATCCGAAAGTAAAATTGAAGATTTAGGACTAAATTCAGAGTGACGCCGGTTATTTACCTTTATGGCTTACAGTTTGAGAAATATATTTTTCATGCCTCGGGGCCGAAAATGAGGGCAATTTTTGGATTTATTTCGGGTTTTCGGCCCGAACATAGGAACATATGACAGCCATGCCTCCAGCGGCAACTGGTCTAAGCTAAAAATCCTTCTAAATGTTTGAATCTAGTGAGTCTGTTGATCGTGCTAGACTGCTTGCGTCATCTACTAAGGAATCTTCAAAGTGGCTGCAGGTAGTCCCATCGAGCCAGCTCGGCTTACTATTAGATAACAATGCTGCAAGAATTGCTGTTGGTCTGCGTTTGGGGTCCCAATAGTGCGAGGAGTATAAATGCAGTTGCGGTAAAATGATGAAGAGAGACGTGTTACATGGATTATCATGCAAGCATAGTGGAGGGACAATACCGACGCATGATTGTGTTAATAAGGAGTTTTCTTACGCATATTGATATCCTTCTGCAGAATTCCCAAATAAACTACAACCACCAGGAATTTCTAGAGATGACGGTGAAACTCCTGATGGTATGACTATGATTCCATGGAGCCATGGTAAGTCTCTTCTATGGGATGTGACAGTCTGTGATACATTGGCTTCTTCATACATCAGTGAATCTTCAAAGATGCCCGGTGCAGCTGCAGAGATAGCGCGGAGATTGAAACAAAATCATTATAGGAAGCTTAAAGATAATTATTTATTTACACCACTTGCTTTTGAATCGTTGGGTTGCATGGACCCAGAGACAAAGAAATTCGTCGACAAATTGGGACCATTAGTAAAAGCAGCTACAGGGGAAAAACGTTCCACAGAATACCTCTGTTACAAAGAATTTCAATTAGAAGAGTCGAAGTCTGACAGTGTAACTAGTGTTGAAATGTTCTCAAGGTACACTCTACACTGTCCGATTGGAATACCTCTAATTTTGTAAACAAGCTTTGTGACTAGAGAGTTGCCTTTTGGTTGGAATTAACAGTAAGAGACAAAAGGTAAGTGAGATCTTTAGTGTATACGATTGTCAATGTCATGAAAATTCAGTAAATTTCTGGAAAATATTTTTCATGAATGCGATTTTATTTGGCTAACTTTGGTTGCTACACTCTGCTGTTGTTGGTACCTCTTCAGAAAGGTGAAATGTATCATCTTGCACGCCGGTAAGACCGTGACCAATCTTATCTCACAAATTCTCCATATCAATACCTTAGACTAAAACTTTTCTCGCTGAAATAAACAACGATAAGACAAGAAAACCACTTGCATTGACTGATGGAAGCCGAAAGAATGTAAAATAATTCCATAAATTGAAGCAAGATGATCCCAAGACGAGATAAATGCATTACCGATCTTATTGAAATTGCCAGAGTCTCATTTTCATATCATAATTTCGATTCAGAAAAATGGTTAAGCGATTTTTGACAAAATAGAACTGGTTCTTACCTATGATTGTCCCAATTAAACGTATAAGGAACCAACCTTGTTGGGTAGTCACATTTTCTAAATTCAAACGCAAGAAATTTTCTCCATTTTTAATTTTTAACAATTTTTATCATTTAACATTTCATTTCATATTTGTTGTTCGTTATAAATAGTAAACTGTTCCCCATTTTCATTTTTCAGGTTAAATTTTTACGCACGGGTCATTTTTGTATATTAAATCCAATTAACAAGAGTTAATTGGATTAATCATAAATTCGAAACACTCACAAATTCAACACGATGAAAGATTCATCTGCAGACGATGACTCGCTTCCAGACTCATCAGAAGACGAGGATGATTCGGTGTCGTCATCAGATGATTCGGTGTCCTCATCGGATGATTCGCGGTCGGTGTATTCCCATGACCACTCGTCACCATCGTTCGACTGCTCCGCCAATGCAAAGCGTTTCTTGAAGTGGATTTGATTTGAATTGTGATCTGTCATTCGAATGACTCCCGCGTTGAACAAGTCGGATATGATTTCCTTTGAGCGCAATTTTTCTGCACGGTTACACGGACGTTTCAACCAATTCCACTTCAGCACAGATTGGATTTGTCAACGCAATGGCCGCCGAGATGATTGTCGGTCAGACGACCGGAAAGAGTCGAATGTTTTAGTTTTCGTAGAATGTTTTTGCTGTTTACAGCTTTGTGAACTCGGCCCTTAATTATGGCCATTTTCACACAAACACAAACGAACGAGGAAGTTTTTGACAAAAATTATTAAACGAAAAGGAACGATATTAATGGCACTATTTATCAGGCGGGCGGTTCGTTTGGGAATGAATCAGAATTTGCGAATTTGAAATATGGTAAGAGACAAAAGGTAAGTGAGATCTTTAGTGTATACGATTGTCAATGTCATGAAAATTCAGTAAATTTCTGGAAAATATTTTTCATGAATGCGATTTTATTTGGCTAACTTTGGTTGCTACACTCTGCTGTTGTTGGTACCTCTTCAGAAAGGTGAAATGTATCATCTTGCACGCCGGTAAGACCGTGACCAATCTTATCTCACAAATTCTCCATATCAATACCTTAGACTAAAACTTTTCTCGCTGAAATAAACAACGATAAGACAAGAAAACCAAACCAAAATCTGATTGCTCTATTTTTATATGTTGAAGTACATCAACCAATTCAAAAAGGAACACTGTAGAATCGATGTTAGGTACGTATGTCGTCGCTAGATAACCAGACTGAAATCAGATTTTCTCTGATTGGATTGTATGTTGCTAACAGATTCTACGTCAATGGGAGGGGAGACAGTAGACAAATAAGTTCTTTTGTCGAAAGTTTTTAATCAAAAATTTTGCTCGAGGTCGAACATGGAAATTTAAGCGAAATTTTCTGCGAGCCAAGTATTGATCTCCTCGCCTTGTTCATCCAACCAGAGAACGGACCTTCCAATTACTTCCATGTTAAACTCGATTTCTTGCGGTGTTATTAGCCCAGCATTTAGCAAAAGATCTTGGAAGACGTTGAACTGGAAGCAAAATGAAATTCGAAATTATTAAGCAATCAACCAAATCGATTCTCTACTACAACTTACGCGTTCGATGTGTTCGGCATTACTGATGGAATATGCCAGATTTTGAACAAACCACGAACCGAATACTTCAATGGTCTGCCGGAAGTTTTCAATGAAGAATTCCAGTGTAAGAGAAATGCCCAAATTGCCACCATTTTGTAGCACTGAATTGACAACGGTGTACTGTTCGAATTCACTGTACAGCGACAAATTGTAAGCTGATCGAATGAATTCGTTCAACAGTGGCCTGGTCCTAGAACATCCCAACATATCGATAATTTCGTAACGTGATACAAAATCGTCTTCCGGCAGTACGTCCAAAAGATTCCACATAAACTCGAAATCAGCTCTCGAGGCACTTCTCATTGATGCGCATCGAAGAACCTGTCTCACGTTGTGATGGAAATCTTCATTGAGCTCTATTTGGCGGCGTAACTGTCTGGTCGCATCACTTCGACAGTGTACAGATCCCATTTCGCAGGCGAGATTGACAATATTTTCACGAGCAGATTTGTTCAAAATCGGTTCGTCTGCAACGTCGTCAATGCCGACCGCGTCGTACAATTCTTCGCTAATCGATCGGATGAAATCAGCCCAGACATCAAAGTTCCGATTGCCTCTGTTACTTCTGTTGATGAAGTAGATTAAGTTCAGTGCTGGACTCCAGCTAACGAAGTCTGAACGGGACTCTAGTACTCTCAATAAATCCAATACCGCCGACAATGAAGTCTGTCCAGTTTCATAAAATTCGGTAGCATCGCTGATCAATTGCGCTATGTTCGTTGAATGGAATTGAGAACTGTTGCGAATGATTGCATCGGAAATCAGTCGATAATTTCTATCGTCGTATCGGATTCGGTAGAAACCGGCAGCTTGTTTGTTTAGCAGCAAAAAGTCATCAGCGCCCAGATTATCCACAGTTATTTCCACCGAGGGAATATTGGGTATCCAACCGTCGGCGCGTGTATTTTCAAAGTCTGGATTGCTGGGAGTTATAAGATTGTATGGCACCCACCAAGTCTGGTTTGCGGGAGCCGTGAACTCGGGTGGGAAGCTGTAGTACCTTTGTTGCGTCAGAGTCACTTGATCCGTTCTACTATCATAATTCCGTTCGACGGTGATAATAGGGAATCCAGCTTGTCTGGTCCATGAGGACATAATTGCCGAAACATTTGTATCAGGAGGGAGTACAACTTCGTTATCCAACCAAACTGCAAGTTCAATTTCTTCGAATAAATCGTCTTCGTCTGCGTCAGAGTAAGCACTGAAATTGAATGCGAGAAAAGCAATAAATTGAGAGGAGCAGCAATTATGTTGGAAGGATAGTCGTCTTACTATAGTCTCAAATATGACGAGACTCCCTCCATAAACGTTTCTTGACCGAACACAAGCCAGAACATTCTAATTACAGCTCCAGCTACCGAAAATAAAAATCGTTTGATTTACCTCAACAACAAGAAAATCGAAATTCAAATCGGTAAGCGAACCTTTGTTGTAAGCAATGTTATTGAAGTGGAAATCAATTTCAATCGGATGCTCCACGTAGTGGGTCATTGGTTGGGAGAATTCATTAGCGTCGATGCGGAACACAAATTGATTATTATCGACCACAAAATAGTCCATCAGTCTCCATTCGGGATGGATCTACAAATCGATCAAACGATAGAATCACAATCGGCAACGTAGACAAAATCTTAATTTTTACCAAGTCAACGCCCAAATATTCAAAGAAAGTAGCGAATCCTTCCTTCATCCTGGAATCAAAATTTTTAGCGAGAGTTCGGTATATGAAGATCAGATATTGCTTAGTCACCATAAGAAAGTCCACCAGCTAGGCGTTACTAGGTTTCCGAACCATTGATGAGCCAATTCATGTGAAATGGTTGTGACTGCGTACAAACGTCTGGTATGATAATCAGACGACTCATTGTAGAGAGCGTAGAATTCACTAAGGAAAATAATTTTTTTTGTTTAACTAAAACGATCGCGAAAGTTGGGTCCACAGTCATATTTACGCATAGGTTGCCATTCCCCAGTTCTCCATTGCGCCAGACGGGAAACTATATACGACGACAAAAATCAATATAATGAACGAATCTCAATCGACATACTCAGACTGCATACCCCGGCACTGCAATTTGATCCATTTTCGGCAGCATAAAATCAAAATCCACGTAATCGCCAATAGCTTCAATCAATCGTTCACCCGCATCTAAACCTTCCAGAGCGGTCCCGATGGCGTCTGATCTGGCGAAAAAACGTTGCGGTATGCGTTTCGCCGGTGTACTCGTAACGTGCGGGAATGGCGATACATGGAAGGCAACGATATAGGTCGACATAACTGGCGTTGTCGCGAACAGTGTAGTTGCAGAACCATCACCACTATTTTGTGCGTTAAATTTTACATTACAAATCCGGCGAATGTGCGGTGACAATTTTTGAAACTCACTTTGGCGTTACGGACACTACAGGCATGTTCGAAATGGCTGAATAGCTGGACGTGTGAGTAATACGAATGGTGAAGTTAGATTTCATCTGAAGTTCGTCATAGCAAGGAAACGCACTACGAGCGTACGTTGGTTCGAATTGGGTAGACCCGAAAAAGATCCAATTATTGTCCACAACATGTGAAGCACGATAAAATCCACTGAACGAATTCATGAATCCAACGTAATCAATTTCGATGGAATATCTCGTTCCTTGCGTTAAGTTGCTGCCAACAATGGGGATGGTCAAGAAACTGTATTGTGGATTGTACGATAGTGCACCAATAGTAACCGGTTGCCCAGCAGCAGTCAAAACCGAAACACTTCGAAGCTCTTCAACACTGTGATGTAATCTAATGAAGTCAGTTGATTCAGTGGCTAAAATTCCGATCCGAACGGTTCCGGTGAAGGTGCTGTTGTTCTGATCAATCCATGTCCGTATGCTGAGGTCGTAAGTTTCCGGGCGTGTATTATTCGGTAACCGATATGTGGTAAAGCCCTGTGCGAAAGTTTCAGTAACCACTAGTGTTACTATCACAAATAAAAACCGAAACATCCTACAACGGCCAGATGCTTCACTTGACTAAGCCTTGAGATTAGTGGCGACGATGCTTTATATAATTTTGATGCATGACGTAACTTGAAGAAAAAAACCGGAGAGATAATGGAATAAATCGAAGAGAAACCCAATCTGATGTTAGATTAACCTCTGTATAAGGGGAGCCTAATCTTGAAATTCATTGAAATTACATTTTCAATATTATTACGCCACACTGCGTGTTGTTTAGGTAGATAAATCGGTAACTGATGCGCTCTCATTGACGCCTGTAAAATAAGATTATTTGTTTTGTTTCAACTACAGTTGTGTTGATTTGAGTCCGAATCTCACCCTGACTCATAACAAACATTCTACATAACTGTAACATCAACATGACTTTACGCTTTCCAAATTTTATCGATGTGAGCTTTATCAATGCGCATAACCAGCCAGCGAATTTCATCGTGGGATGTTAATAACTCCAGAGATAGTCGTTTCACATAAATTCAAGCTTAACCTAATTCCATTTTTGTTCTAAGTCATGTCTTTCTAGTATTTTTATGGGTCGTTTTGCGTTGGTATTATCTTAATGAATTCACAACTACAACAACTCACATTGTACACTGAGTAAGTAAGCTAAAGTAAGGCCGCAACGTAAGGCTCTATGAGCTTGAATTCAATTTTCAACCGAAATACAATTCGTACTTCATATGCCTTTTAATTGAAACCAAAATCATGAAAATCGAATAATATCTACTCGCATTAGATTAGATTTACTCAATTTATTGACTTGACATACCCAAATGCATTGCATTTAGCGTCCGGCTCGAATTCCGATTGGTACAAACGACATAATGGCAAATTCCATGACCTTGTCCCATGACTAACAAACTGGGTCTTGAAATAGCTCGGAATCGGTGAGACTTTTCTTAGAGCCTTATCTGGTATACTAGTGATCCTCTGTCTTATGAATCAAACATGCTCTGAGAAAAGATCAATGGATTTGTAGATATTTTGGTTTAAACGTCGTTAGTCACGGGACAAGGTCGTGGATTGCTACATTAAGCCTAATAGTCCTCTGTACTTCGTACGTGGCTAAAAATCTTTTACTTCATTTGTTTCAACTTACAATTAGCCGTAACAAAGAGTAGAAGCCAGAGCTTACATAATATAATCATCCAAAACTACAAAAATCATTCTTTAGCCTGGATATAGCGATCAATCCAGGGATTGTTTACTCTAACATATGAACAAATGAACAAATTTTCACATCCTTACAGAGCTATCTGCTCTTCCCTTTCCCACCTTTCTTCACGTGAAGTGAATTCTTGATAGTCTAACTATCGAAATATGAGAGAGAGAGAGCTGTTTCGGCCTCGGAAATTTTTGTATTGGTGGCCCTGGTTGGAAAGCTTCAACGCTCATCAGTTGTTCCAATACTTTTTCCTTTACAAGACAGCAGTGCTTACTCAACTTGAACTTGTTATGAGTTACACAAACGCAAATCTCGTTAATAAACTAAAATTGTAAAATTCCAAAAAGTTGCATTTTATTTTATTCACGAGATTCACGAGGTTTGTGTGAAAGCTCAACTTGACAGAAATAAAATTAATTTCGTCAAGTTGAACTTTCATACCAACTTTACGCGATGAGATGCGAAGTACAGATTTTATTATATTTGGAATCGTGTTTTTGTATAACCACCCTTTTGAGAGGTATACACTGTGTATGTTGATGAGGTGAGATTAATTGTTTACAAATAGAGTAGTTTGTCACCTGCAGCACAGCACTTCCTTCAAATTATTTTACGTTATGCAACTAACGGACGTCTCTCAATATAAAGTGTCACACAGTTAAGTTATATATGGTATTGATTATGTTTTAACCGTCGGAACAATATGCTACATAAAAGACGGGTAGTGCTACAAAGCATCGTTCATCCTGTCGTTTATAATAATGTGCTGGATATGTTAAGCTCGATGTCGTGTATCGTTATACCAAGTGTTTAGGTTAGGACAGTTATCGTTATAGTGCCTTCTATTAAACATACGATTTAAGCAGGTTCATTACAGAGTACATTTCATGTATACCTTCTGCCTAACATTTCTTGTACACACCTTCAGTACAGACAGTATAATAGAGAAAGAATGTATGCCAACATCTTCTTCAGTATTTTGCATCAGACAAAAACCTCTTGAAAGAGGATAAAGTGGCGCAAGTTCTTTAATTACAAAAGAAGTGATATCAGAAGGGCTGACGCTTACAGTTTCGATACGCAAAAATTTAACTTCAAAACCTATATTGTTTACCTAAAAAAAATTGCGTCACAAATGGCAGATGACAAGGAAAACTAGACAATGAATTAAAAATTATTTTTTGTGTGCTCCCAGTTGACTGATTTTTAATGAAAAAGAATGAAAATACTTCGTCTAGTAATGCAACTGCCTCCACAATATTACAAATAATTAATCTTTCAGGAACATCTGGATTCGATGAATTTTTCAAATTGAATCAAACATAGCACCAAACACTGGAGAGTTTGCGCATTAAATGACATATAATTATATGTCGACTCATAACTTGGAAATTGTAAGTCACCTCTCCATATAAGAAGTACTGGAGGGCTACTTATAATGTCCAACTTATAAGTCGACAAATAATTATATGTCATTCGCGCAAACTCTCCACTGTATGCAAATTTTTTATGATTTTTTTCGATAAAACTTTCGTGAAATTTAAAGTGAGGTTGTGTTGGCTTCTCTGTGAGTGTCGGTGAGTGTCTAGAGTGAAGTGTAGAAAAAATGAAGTTGGCAGAGTAAAGTCTGCAAAAGTAATAAGCGAAAAGTTTCTCCAAAAATAGAACCGACATCATCTGCCATCTGTGGCTCAATTGTTTTTAGGTAAACAATAGGTTTTGAAGTTAAATTTTTGCGTATCGAAATTGTAAGGGTCACCCTTCATGATATCACTTCTTTTGTAAGTATAATAGACTTGCGTCACTCCATCCTCCTTCAAGAGGTTTTTGTCTGATAATGATTACCAGTGTGGAAGTTCAATTCTCTGTGGAAAAAAGAACCTTTGATGAAACTAATTCATGTCAGGAGAAAAGCCGTCACAGCCACCCTGACTTTTGATGTATAGTAGTTGCTATTATTTTACAAAACGTTTAGTCGAATGCAACAATATATTTTCGATATTTCATTATATGATCAACAAACTTCGTCGCTATCTTCTTCTTATTGCGACGCTGGATGAGGAATCACTTCAGCCACCTTGTATAAAGATCCTCCTTCGTCAAAATGTGTCGAACCTACACGAATTTCGTAGAGCGAAGCATCCTTATTTCGAAATTTGCCATCAACTTTGTCAGTGATACCTGACAAAATGTTTCAGTAAATCGTCCAATTGTGTAGAATCATGTTGGAAAACTTACAATGTCCAGCAGTTAGAATATGCATTTCATCAACGATCGTTCCACCACAAAGAAAATCCACACGAACACCGTCATTGTTATATGTCATGTAGCGAAGATATGCCATCCAAGGCGCGTCAGTGATGTCAATCGGATAGCCCAAGTAGGTTTTTGGTTGAGAACTGCTACGACCAAACGCAGTTGGTTCGAGCAATGTTAAAAGAATTACCTAAAAGCTTAGAAGAAACTTCATTGCTTGATTGATAGCAACGCTAATGATGTGCATGTTGCCAGTATCAGTCCTTTATATGCTGTTGACAATAATTAACAATCACTTGCGATAACTGCAATTCGTCGTGTAATTGACACTAATTCTTCTAGTAATTAGCAGGTTTGGATTTAAAGAAATTGATTGTTCCAATTAATTCGAAAAAAGTCTCACATTACAAATCGTAATTTACATTGGCTGATTGGCCTTAATTCTTATCGGTCTTCACTATCTTTGACCATAGCAACTTAGTTTAAGTTGCTATGCTTTGACTCGTAGTCATGTTCATAGTTCAAAGTCACTCGCCATCTCCTGGCAGTTGATTCCAAAATATTCAAGTCAAATTGGTAAAGTTCTGTCGCGCCAGGATGATCTATATCGTGTCCCCAGCCCATAGCCAACACAGGTTCTCGATTTTTGTATTTTTCAGCTGTAATATCGAGCTGGTAATTGATTTCGCAGCAAAGGTTAAGGTTAAGGTTAATTTCTCCGTCGGTTCCATGTGTGTAGTAACTTTTTCTCGGCTATAACATTTGCAAATTTTACTCCACCAACTTCATTTTTTCTAGACAAGGACATTCGATGGCGATGGTCACTCACAGAGAAACTAAGACAATCTCAATTTAAATTTTACGAAAGTTTTATCGAAGAAATGCAGAATTAATTTGTTTACAGCGTTCGGTTTTGTGTTTGATTCAATTTTAGAAATTCATCGAATTCAGGTATTCTTGCAAGACTAATTATTCGCAACATTATGTAATCAGTCGCATTACTAGACGAAGTAAACTCCAAAGACTGATTGATTCATAATAGTAGTCAATTTGCCAGAGAGTATTGCTCAAGCTAACTCAGTTCCTCGCAGTTTTATATATTAAAATGAATGCTCAAAGAATTCAAGCGATAGATTTGAAAATGCTTTTATTAAGATAAGTAGTAGACCCGATAAAAATACTGTTCATGTGCTTGCCGTCAGCCACAAGTTAAAATGAAAATGAGAAAATAATCAAATAAAGCCAAATGAAAAACGACGCACGTTATGTTGCGATAGATTTATTTCATCGTGTGCCGAACAAAACTGACTTATCACCTACAAAGCTTTACTCAAAAATTCTGGGAGGTGCGGGAAATGACTGAGAAAACCACCTTTTCGACTTATTTTTGTAATGATTCAAAAATTTTGTTATATAATTGCGATTAGTTTCAAAATAAATTTATTCGTAATTTTAAAACAGAAATTATCTTAATCTTTATTATAAGATCTCTTGCGTGGCAGATGCAATATTATGGTTTATTAGAAAATATTTTCATTTGTTAAATTTTTAAAACTAATGAAACGTATTTAAGTTTAAATGCAGTTTTGTTGGCTTTTTACCTCCCGAGACCTTCCTTATAAACACTTATTGGTAAATATCAACTTTCTTTAAAGTGCGTTTTTTTGGCAGATTACGCTACGTATTTTTCTTTTGTTGATTCCCAACTTCTTCAAATTTCATACAGATACAAACTTAAATATCTTGACGAGACCTTTCAAATGAGCCACCTTTCGGTGAGCCCCGGACCAATCATACGGGAAAGGGAATGTTTGGAGGAAATTTGCGGAATGATCACGCAACCTACCTACGTGAAATTTCATCCTATTTCCTAGATTTCGACGAATACAAGGAAATAGGATGAAATTTGATGCATTTTGGACCAGCCGTTTAGAAGATATGATAAAATGAAGCTGGGTGTAGGAAGTTGTGAAGGAAATTTTCATAGGAAATGGACCTAAAATCGACCATATTCATTTCCTCCAAAAACTATCTAAAACTTTATCAATATTGACGATAGATACCTCGTTGGAAAGGACTCGACGAGTTCAAGGAATAGGATGAAATTGGTCATGGTTTTTTGCGCTAAAGCGCTACCAGAAGCGCTACAAAAGTCGTTAAAACTGAACGAAAATTTCCTCTAACTTCATCTAGAAGTGATCAAAATTCAACGAGCCAATATTTTTTGTAAAAGTCTTGCCAAAACCTAGAAAACTTGATGAAATTTAAGGAAAATTGCGGCACAGGTGGCAGATGATTCGGCTTTCTTCTTTGTAAGTTTTTGCGTTGCAGTACATAATTGCCTT
>JANTFA010066115.1:3026-14769 GCA_026413405.1 Phytosciara flavipes | reverse complement strand
TTTCGGTCAACTTTTATTTATAGGATCAAGGTATGGATAGTTTAGATTGGTTTACTATAATATTTGATTTTTTTTCTTTCTGTTGTGTTCTTCATTATCGATATAACAATTTCAGTTTTGCTTTTGTGTTAGAGCTGTGCGCCGATCGAGTTTTTTTTAAATCGGCGCAAGCATCGGCGCTGATGCTAAGTGATATCTGATAACATTTCAGAGAGAGAACAAGTGAAATTCATTTTTGGAGCTAACTCTGATTACTCACTTACTTAACAGCAGTTTTGAACCCAGTCACAGTCAATCCACCTTTTCTTCGGTCGCCCTCTGGGTCTTGAACCATCAATTTGGCTCACGAAAACTTTCTTAGCAACTCTGTCATTGTTCAGACGGATCACTATTGGAGTCCGGGAATCTTGGAACATAAGTTCGAGTGAAACAAGGATTGGTACGAAAGAAAGTTTAATACGTCAAGACATGACGAACACACGATTTCTACTGAAGTTACTCAGATTACAAATGGATATGATTGCTATGTCGATCTCCAACAATCACATGGAACGCCCATCTTAGTCGGGCTGCTTTGATAGCGCCAAGCCAACAAAGTTTTCGGCTCCAAAAATTTCCTGATCTACTGTTAGAGTCCAGGCTTTACAGCCGATATCTTGTGGTAGTGTTCAGTGGACTGCTCTTGAAGAGATGTTTTGATACATAAAAGCACCTACTCGCTCGCACCGATCTCGTCTTAAGTTTTTCTTCTGATTGGCTGCATAAAAAGCTAAAAGCTATGAATATCGGGGCATGCCAATTTCAGCGAGAAAAGGGAAAAAATGCGTCGGTGCATGACTTTTGATTTTACATGCAGCCAATCAGAGTTAGCTTCAAAAATGAATTTCTCTAGTTCTTATGAATTAGTCTTCTGAAGACCAATGAAAGTGGAGACAAGATATGGCCAAGTCATACAAGCCGGAGGACATGCAGATTCTTCGAATTTAGTGTGCAATTTTTTACAAAAATGAGTTCAATCGATGCAAAAATGGAAGATCCCTTGCAAAATCCGCATGTCCTCCAGCCCATACAAATTCAAACGATTGGTCATACCTGGTCTCTACTTTCATTGCTGAAGACTTCGATGTTATAAGATTTCACTTAGCACCAGTGCCGATGCTTGCGCCGATTTCGAATACTAGACCGGCGCACAGCTCTACTTTGGATATTGTTTGAAAAAAGAAAATTGTTTTTCCATTGGTGTTATGATACAAACTGTTGAACAGAGCGATATAATTCAAATTCATATATGTTCCATTATAGAGCCAGAAGAAAAGGAAAAACAACAACATCACGATAAGCCTCTACGTGGTGTAGTACGTTACTACACACAATAATGACTTATAAATATCACAATTTTCTATAGAAAAGAAATTTGGAAAAATGGTAGGAACAATACCTGTCTCACTAGGAAAATTTACGTGTTGAAGCGCGTTGATTTTATTTATTTTTGTTAGATTGGAAAAAAGAAAGAAAAACGAAACTTGAAAGTAAATCCCTACACAACAAGCTATTCTACTCTATTTACACTTGATCGTGTGGTATAGTTTACTTATCCAGATCTATTGTTGTGGAGCTGCATTCTGAATAAAGCGTTTTTTTGTTGTTGTTGGTGTACCTATTCCATCTGTGAAATTCTTTTTTGTGTATTCAGAGCGTGCCTATTTCCAGCGAGAAAACAATAAACACACAAAGTGTAGTAAATGAATTGAGGTTCTTTTTCGGCCTCTATTCTTTTGGTTTTCTTCTTTCTATTTATTTTTTGCCATACCACTCGGAAAATTAATGGCCATTTTCGAAAGTGAACACTGTGTGGTGTATCTCTGTAAAACAACCTGAATTCAATTTATTTGTCCCTTGGAGTGTGTGTGCTTTTCGTTTGTTGCGTGCCACTAAATTGAGACGAACATTCGGAATGAAATTGCTTTGTGCTTTTCGGTCCTAAAGTTTTATTGGCCTAAATTGATTGTTCCCTTGCGGAAAAGCGATTCATTTGTTTTATGTGTACGGTGGCAGAATAACCCAAAACTGAATTTGATTAGAATTTTCGTCAAATTATTTTTTCTTAGTTAGCTAACCACTAGCACTCGGGTGTATAATCTGCATAAATATTCTGTTAGAGTTCGTGGTTTCTAGGACTTCATGTGAAGAAGCACCGAAAAGCGAGTTTAGCACAACAAATCTAATCGAACGAATATTCCTATCGCTACTTCGAACTGAAAGACAAGTGAAATGAATTTTCTATTTCTGTTAATATGTTAAGAAAAGCCTCATCTCATAAAACCATGGCGACTGTTACTAAGTCAAACCAACCTCAAGAGGCTACTTGTACCTTTTTTGCATGTACACCTCCAGCGAATCATAAGCGAAATGAAAGTAAAAAGCTTACTTTCATTATTCGCTGTTTAAAGGTGGTAGGCCACTACTAAGCAGTACGTAATCTACTGAAAATTTCGTTAGTTGCCACTGGCCAGTGCCCATGTAGAACTGCAACTTCGACTTTCCATTTTAAAAGATTATTTAATTACGTCCCCTTTACGAACGTAATTCAATAGTCTGTTTAAATGGAAAGTCAAAATTGCAGTTTTACATCGGCATTTCGTATTTACGTAATAACGTGATACCCGTGTTTAACGGTAGAAATGATAAGAACATTACGTAAATGTGTATGGAAGAGAAAAGTTCGATGATGAGTTACACGAAATTACGTAAATACGAAATGCCCATTTACGTACATTATTTAGTGGTGTGAGACGCGGTCATTTCAATTTCCCCGTTCAGACCTCATAACTGTTTACAGTCAATAACTAGTTCAATCTGCAGGACATTGCTCGTTAGGTAGCAATCAATTGGAAATTTTGTTTCTGATACCGGGACTCGAACTCGAATCATTATGGTGGAACACCAGTGCGTAACAACTGAGCTATCTCATTACATCACTTGTGTTGATTCGATGTTTAAATAACATTGTGGAAGTTTACACCGTAACCAAATTACCGTAACATATCGTATTATCCATGGATTATATTTTGATTCATATCATAAACGAGTTACAGCCCTTAATTTGTAATATGCTGCATATTATGTCGTCGTCTCAATCCCAGCAGAAGATTTATCGAAGTTCTTCGTTTCTATAAGATTAAAATGACTTTGTATACAGCAAAGATTATTATTGTGCAGACACACACACACACACAAAATGGTGTGTGTGTGTGTACATCCTATCCACACACACAATAGCATCGCTCTTTCACCATTACAAAATATTTTTACGAGTTTTCCAAAACTGATGTCTTTTTACATTCATATGAAATTTTATTACCCGCAAACGAGTTATTGCCTGTTTAAAAATCAACAAACAGCGCAGCTAAACTAGCGCCAGATTGAATAATAGGCTGGCACGCGACAAAAACATCACTCCACTAAAAAAGATAATTTATGCTCACTGAGGAATGGTTTAAAATATATATTGTAGGCATGGGAGTGTGTGTGTATGTGTCTGTGGCTATGTATACTCTCACACATATGTCATTTTAACATAAACATAATTTTTAGGTTTCACTCTCCGTATGCTAAACGCACACATAATTTTACACTGGGATACACACACAACTCGTATGATATAGTTTTGCAGAGATTGTGTGGCTCTGATACGGGCGCCTGTCAAAATATTTTGGTATAGTCAAACAGAAATAACAAAAACAAAAAAAACTTTTTTGGTTCGGATAAATTTCTTTCCATTTCACTAGACACTCTAGCACGGTGTATTCTGTGTATA
Source organism: Phytosciara flavipes (assembly GCA_026413405.1). Lineage (NCBI taxonomy): Eukaryota > Metazoa > Arthropoda > Insecta > Diptera > Sciaridae > Phytosciara > Phytosciara flavipes. The sequence goes on along the minus strand of JANTFA010066115.1, from coordinate 10,952 downwards.
CAAAACAACCAGACACGAAACTAATACAATAATTTCCGCATCAACAAACAAATAAACAAAAACTCCAAAACCAATAAATTTTATGCTAATTGAAAATTATCATCGCCCAATTCAATAAAAATTAGTTGAAAGACACTCCGACACTCAGTATCGTATGAGGTTGAGTAGGAATGGAGAAGAGGAAGAAATTTATTTTTTAATTAAAATTTAAATTTATTTTTCAGAATGAAAACTGGTAAAAATTATTATTTAAAATGTTCCACATCTTAATATACAAGAGGGGCCGACCAACAACACTGAGTGTTACACAAATTTTTGTTCAGATCAAAAAACATGTTTTAAATACTCGAACGTATCGAGCGTACGACTCTGCCTAATTTGATTATTTATTGGCTAATAGATTAAAAAGTGTTTTGTGTACCATGTACAAAGTCGATAGTATAAATAATGATAGGAGATATGTGGAGAGGTGTCTCTCTTGTGTGCATTTGAAGAAAAAGATCAGACTTTTTATCATAAAATATCGCTAGATTATCACATTAACTGGATGTCTCTGTCTATTTTAACGTGCATTAAATATTCATGATATGCTTCATGCATGGCTTTTTAATATTCATTGATTTATCGTCGAAATCTGTGTGTGTGTGTGCGCCTTTTTTCCTGGCTTAAATGATTTTACTAACTGCACACACTAGATTGTATTAATCGATGACTTTTATTCCGCTTTTTTATTGAAATTAATAAAAATGGCACGATAGTTGTCGGCTAATATGTGGCTAACAACTCAATTAACAATTTAATGGCTTGATAATATTGATGTTTTACTACCGATGATTCAAGGTCTTTTAATTGGTACGCACTTGGCTTTTCAACTAATTTGTCGACAGTGATGCACGATACACGATTTGTTATGCAGTTTTACTCAACGAAATGAATGTTCAAAGAATCGAAGTACTAGATTCTAGGTCAATCTTTCCGAAATATTTTGATCAAAAGAAGTTATCATACTGCTGGTGTGGTCGGAAATGATGGTCACTTACATATTGAATACCCTCCCATCTCAATTTTAGATCCTTCCCAATAATCTCTCAATAATAATAATAATAATCCGCCGTATCATCCCTTTGATAGGACAGAGACTAGGTTCACTGATTGTGGCTCTACTTTTTCGAGACCCTTTCATTAATGTGCCAGTGGTAAACTGCACGAGAAACCTAAGTCGCATCGATGATGATCTTGAGTGCCATCTATTTACTAAGGAGCAAAACTAGTAGGAGTAGAATGCCAGCGTCCCCCATCAATGTATTTGCAGGCAAACTTTTTCCACCAACTGCCACAACCTCGAACCAATTCAATCAGCTGTATTTTGTATACAATAAATTTCTGACAATCAATTTTTTTTCTGCCGCAGTTGAGAATCGAACTCTCGCACTGGCAAATTCAATTGATTAGTGGAAAGCAGACGAGCTAACCACTACGCTATTGAGTGAAGCTTAAAGGCAGGTCACAATAGCAGGAGTAGCTAAGCTAATACTTGAGCATTATCGGATTCATATGGCTTTTGTGTACATTTAACTGTTGGGACTTGTACATACCAATCAAATGCCACATTAAATTGAAATCTCATTAGAAGAGCAGCCAAAATTTGCTTCGGTGATCGGTGGACGCCAACATCGATTTGTTTTTGGGTTTTAACGACTGCTCTTTATGTATTAGCTTCCAAGTACTAGATTCAGATGAATGCATCAATTCGTCTGAGCAAATTTGAAATCTAGTCCTTCGAAGTTTAAGAAACTTAAATGAATGAAGATGGAATTTGTTAGTTTCTTCATCAGCATTGGTAGGAGTAGATGTTTTTCGCAGTTTCTGTATTAGCTCGATCGTATGACGTCTTAGATCATATATGAAAGCTGCCACAGGGTCACAGATGATTATGGTGAAACTAACAACGACACTTGAAGTATGAATCATCAACTCCCAGATATCTTTTGACGCTCAATAATTCCTTACGTTGCATTGTAAGTCATGTCTTATGCAACAGGTTCATTACGTGCATTGAAACATTGTGAAACCGTGAAGTCGACGGTGTGGCGTCTCAAAACCACTAAAACAAAGACACCGTAACATTTTGAATGAAAACCAAAGCCTGAGCATCACAACGAAATTATTAAAATGAAACAAAAGAGCAGAATTGGTTCACAATGAAAACAGGTCGTCGATAACTGACGATAAATAATTAATTTAGTTACAGGAAAAATCAATAAAAAAAAATTGTGTTCAGTGTGGATAATGTCAAATGTTTCCCTTTGCTGAACAGAGAGAAATTATGTACACGATGAGAATATAATGCTCATAGCGAACTATTTACTGCCACTTACACCGCATATTATGTACTACACAACGCAACACCCAGTGATACAGAAACTGAAGCAGGGTAGCGTACACAACAAATGTACACATTATATCGAATGAAGTTAGTCACTGTGTGTTGTCAATTCGAATTTTTATGCTTTTTCCATATGAACGTTGTTATCATATGTATTGTGACTGGCTGGCAACATCATATAAATAATGTATCGATTAGTGAACACATAAGTTCAATTCTCTATGTATGGAAAGGGATCATGCACGCTATGAAACAGAACCATATCGACATCCATAATAGTGCTTAACAGCCAATTATTAAAACCGCCTCTCTGTCGACAGAATATATTTCTTAACATTCTTGTCTACAGCTCGCAGACCATAATACCCCCAAATATACCCAGATCCAATTATTAAACCGCCGCCCTGTCGATAATTCTTAATATTCTGGTCTTCAACTCAAAATCATACTTTAAGACATACCAGGAATGGCATTCGTATTGGCCTGTATTCAAAGTGGTGAAAGTTTTCCGTTTTCCTCAATCAAAAATTTATTCATTGGACACTGGACAGTCGTGATTGTATAATGTATCAAACCGATTCGTTTGCATTTTGCGACCCAATCAAGTGGTATTGTTGATGGGTCCTTTAAGTGATTGAACTGTATGACGTGATAAAATGATCGCGAGCGGAGCGAGCTAAAGACTTTGCGATTTTGAACTTTTAAAACGTTTTTTATTTTATTTTTAACTTCTCAGTGCCCTTAACTGTCTAACTCCTCAGCGCTCTGGGCTGAGCCTATTGAGCCGTTGGTTTCCGGCCCTGGGTCCTAATGTTCAACTAATTTGCTATCCAAGTTTTACAATGTCTTATGTGATATTCGAACAGTGTCAAACTCTTCATTTATTGTGTAGGAACTTAGAAGCGATGTTATTATTATACACTCTAACTGGTTATTCAACTTGTTACAAACGTTAAGCATATCAAGCAGCATTTCCATTGGATCTAGTACTTCCTTTGTTCAACGGATCTTCAAAATATTGATTTCAAATCTTTTACTTCAGTGCTTAGAGCACGCATTTTGTTATATTATGTAAGATCAAATGAGCTGGAGATTTCATCTATATTTGGCCATTCGTATCGGTAACAAATGTAGTCCGTACCTTCTCATTCGACCGCTGTCTAGATCTTCAGGTTGGAATTGTGCCAAGAATGAAGCTACTCAGTTGATTCATTGTCACTACAATATCGAATACAATTCATCCCACTTAAAGGTTAATGACTCAATCGTATATCATCCCAATTTAACAAAATTTTTACAACGACAAAATGTCGAAACGTAAAACGTTTTGTTAATAAATTCGTTGTCACGGGGAGCACAGAAAAAACTTGTAAAATTTTAATGAACTTAAACTTAACAAGCACCCTTTCCAACGGTATGTTGAGTTTTATTACGTAAAACGAACTGTGTAACAGCGGAAAATAAGTTAGTTTTTCCAGTATTGGTCGTTCAAATAATCATGGAATACATTTAGGTGATATAATATGTGATGGCGATGTGATTTAATTTAATTATTTGGGGAGGAAGGGAGGTAGGTTATAGATTCGTGCATGTTATGATAGTATGTCGTTTAGTGTGTCAATGTAGAAATGTACTCGCATCGAAATCGATTTAAACTCGGCATTTTACCGATGAATGAAACGGTATAACATATTTCCACGTTCATATGAATGTTGTTAACAACGTTGTCCGTTTCCATAAATGCGATCGAACGCGATTAGTAAAAAAAAATTGTACGGAATATTCTATTCTTATCAATTATTGAACGACAAAACGGAAATCCAATGCGCAATAACTAACTGTACGACAGCTTAATGGTTATTTTGAATTGAATCCTTGATAGGGAGGAGTAGTGTAGAGGTTTTGAGCATAGAGAAATGGTTTACTTTATTGTTGAATGGTTATGGTATACTTTGTCATTTAATATGTCAATGACTGGTTACATCAACTTGGGGCCCGTTCATAAATGGCGCTACTTAGAGACTTTTTAACCCTCTCCCTTTTCGTCACGCAAAAAGAGTCAAAATTAACCCGAATTTCTTGGTTCCGTCACGTTTTCTTAGCACCGTCCATTTATATCCCCGATTTTTTTTTTTTTCATTTTTAACGATCCAGTGTTACTTGTTGCCAGTTCTCTTTTGAATTCTTTCCTTTTTAGAAATTTTTTGATTTTTTTCCATTGTTCTAGATCGTTTCTAGATCTTGTGTAAGGTGCAATGAGTGTCTAGCCCAATATCACTTTAGAAATGCTATTCTTTCCATGACATCAACGAATTTGATTTTCTGTCAAATCTGTTGATTTTTCTTACTGTCTCAGAGTCTAATTCCAAGCATTCTTAGTTTCATCGCTCTGCCACTCTTGCAGTTGCGGGTTGATTAATGATGTAATTCATCTGACTCTGGACTGTGCATGCTGCCGTTGTTTCTAATGTTCAAATCATCCGCCACCATGCTAACTCGCTATCCCATCCAGATAACACCTAGCTTTCTACTGCCTTCTCTTGTGGAATGTTGAAGCTACTTCTACAATATCAAGCTACAGTTGTCTGCTACAGTTATCTGTAGTCTTCGGCAATATCAAAGAGAGTTTGTTTACCGATACAGTGATCGTATAAACGGTTTCTCATCGCCACACTAGGATAACAAATACCTTCAGCTTTTTACATTGAAATTTGTCGTAACGAAGCAGTGGAAACAGTTTCTCAACTTTTCATGAATGGTAGACGTACTGCGATGTAAATCTAGCACTACTTTTGTTAGAAGTGGCGCAAAAGATTTTGATGCGAAATCTTTTACTTCATTTGTTTCAACATAAATTTCGTTATAAAAGACCGTAGCGACTTCTGTACATTGTTTCTTTCTCGTCGCTGCTGTCGATAACAGATATAGTCAGCCACTTCTAGACGATATAATTGAAGATATCACTACCCTTAAAGCCCCGCAAACGAATGAAAAACTTAATCTAAATCACGTACTCAATTAAAGTCATAAATCGTAAGGTGTTGGTCTATTTTCACATTAACTCCGTACAGAATCGTCATAGTTAGTTCTATGTATTTATAAATGCACCTTTCATGAAATGCACTCACGCACAAACCACACACATTATAATATAACAAACATACTCACAGTAGTGGTCTTCGTTTCACGATAATAAATATACAACAAATGTATAGTGCGTTTGTGCGCGGCGGCTTACATTTTATAATTACATTGTACGTCAAAATATAATTAATATAATCATGTTCTGGGTATTCATATGCAGTGTGTACGTATATGCGTATGGATACGTGAGTCAAGAGATTAGGCAATTATTTAATTGATGGCGTTAATAAATTCACTTTCTTGGCTTTCGTTAAGTTATGCGGTTCGTCTTATTACTAATTTATATATTCCCCCATCTCTCTGCTCTCTGTGTGATGATGTGTAGTATAGAACACTGAAATTGTTTTGTTGGTTTAAGCCGAGTATTCTGGTGGAAAATTGTTATGATTCGCTTAATAATACCCAACCGGTTGCATTTCATTTAAATGTACAAAAATTTTCTAGCAACAATTTTTCAAGTAGGTGTTGTGCCATGGGTTATTAAATCATTTCGGTTTGAAAATAAAGTTAGAAACATTTTGGTTGTGCTCTAAAATTAACTATTCCGAAAGAAAGAAATGGGAAAAAAAGATTCAGCTTCCGCACCCTATGTTTACTCTATGTATGTAGGTATACGTACAGCATCCCCTTCATACCAGAGATAAGATACCTCGACACAAAACATTTAATTTTAGAATGTTCATTTCATATACCTACTGACATGCATTCTACAAATATAGTTTCTGCTTACATACTCCGACCAATAAACACCACAACCATCCGAAGACACAACCATTATAAACTAGTTTTTTTTTCATTCTTTCTCCGCTCATATCCACATCTCTCGACATTCATCTTGTACAATTAACTTCCGGAATTTTTTTTCCTTTTCTTAAACAAAAAGTAAGAAAAAAAATGGAAAAACAGATAATCTGTCTGTAAAAGGTATTAAATCTCCGGTTTTTGTTCGGTGATACATATCCAAGTTAAACCGCACACATATGATATCTCATCTCGTTGCATTTGAGTATACCACATTTTTGTGTTAGATTTTATTGAATGAATAAAAATATGAAGGCAGAGAGTTGTGTCAATGAAAAATTTATAATAAAAAAAACCTTTGCTGCATAACATGAGTAAGGCATAGACTGAACCTAATTTAAAGACGACGGTGTGTGAGAGGAAGTAAAATGTGGATGGAAGAAAAAATTGGTTGAACGAAGAACTCGCTGCTGGTTGCATTCATGATAGATAGGTACACGAATGTATATGTGTCGTGGAGGCATATGAGACGGTATTTTTTTTTTGTGTGTCTTCAACATACTGGTTATTTGATAATGCAGTCGTTCTCCTTTTTGAGATAATAGGAAAATATAAATCACAAAAAATATTGCAGCAATATTGTTTGAAATTACAGATCACGTACACGTTACGTCAATTGCCGACGACGACGAAGACGGCGAAAACTTTAAGAAAACAAATCACATTTTCTTTAGCAACAATGTTATGTGTGCTGAGAAGCTGTTCAGGATAGGCTGGAAATATGCGGAACCGTTTGGCTTGAATGTAACAGACTCAGATAAAAGCAGAAAACATTTTCTTGATAGACAGATGATTTTTGTACTTTCATCCACCAATCATTCATTTGGTCCTTTGCAAATCTGGAATTGTCTTCGTACAATTTATGGATTTTACTCCAAGCAAACCACATGAGGTGATTCTTTTGTATCCTTCTTGTTGGGAGCCTCTAAATTGAAGAATAATGTCTGGTACCTGCTGCAGACGAAACCATAATAGCTACAGCTTTGAGATGTTCTAGAACTTTTCTTAAGTCGTTGACATGAACGCAATTGTAGAACATCTCAAAGCTGTAGGTACTATGGTTTCGTGTTTCGTCTGCACCAGCTTCCATGTAACACAACTAACGTAGGCTTTAGCCATACGATTTTACCACTATCACTCGTGCGTGTAACTGTTAAATCCGTAGAAAGCCAAATAAGCTCTTTGGTTTTTTCAGTGGATCAACTGAAAAACCGCTGAAGCAAATTCACGTTGAAAAATCACTGCATTTGGTTGAACAGACACCTCAAAATACTTAGCAATTTTCATGCGACTATCTGCTTTTCTTCGTCACACACATTCTACATGTTAGTACGATTCAATTACTATACTCAACGCTACTGCCCACAAGCGCACTCATAGTGTGCATGGGTGTAGCGGGTTGTGAAAAGGAAATGCATCCAAAGATACGAATTTCTTGCTAACTATTTGGAAGTGAGTGTAGATCTAGAGTTTTACTGTGATTCTTGTAATAGATTTTCCATTACCAATGGATCGTATGAAAGTGTAGTCTCAGCTGTGGTAGTAATCACTGAAAAATGAATTTCATTTGTGGTTTTTACCAACTTGTGTACTTT
>JANTFA010065893.1:0-14771 GCA_026413405.1 Phytosciara flavipes | reverse complement strand
TGATGCATGAAAAAGTTCACTTTTCGCAGCGCCGTTGCAGAAATGAATTTATAGGTTTTCATTCCATAATGGACACAATATTAAAATGGATTATATTTGTGACGATGATATTTTTGTTTCAATGATGAGGCAGTCGCGCCGGTTTTTTTAATTAAATTTTTTGTTTTGTTAAGTTTGTTACATTACACACCCATGTCAGATAGAAAAATACCCGACGACATTCGGTTCTTACAACGACAGAATATTTGTTCTTTTGTCCATTTAAAGATTATTTGTTATTTACATTCAGTGCCATAGAAATGCTACCTAAGATAGCGTTGCGTGCAATACACATCTTCGATTGACATCAAAAAATATTTCACTTTTTGATGCTAGGAACAGTCCTAAGAGTAAAACGTTGAAGCAATAGAATTGAATTGATAATCGCTAATCATCTGTTATCGCCAACGACCGACGTCAACATCAACCGATGAGCAGTGCTGAGTGTTTCTTTTATATTTGAAATGAACATGGAAATTTTGTGAGCAGTTGAAGTACCAGATTGAAATGCGAAGAATACAAAAACATAAAGAGGATTCGTACGAATATAGCCAAGGGGTGTCTCAATAGAACAAACTGACATTTTAAAAAGCAAAATCATCTACTTGAATGTGTGTGTGACGTTTTGTGTACAGATTGTTAGGGACTCTCGGGACTCTGAATAACTTCAAATTCAAAGTCCCTATTATGTGCGCGAATATTTTGAATTTAAATAATTCACAGTCGACGATTTGTGATTTCTTCAATAAAATCACTTGCAGTACAAAACTGAATCATCTATTTGACTCATCTTCCAAACAAAATAAGGTTACGAAATTCGGATGAAATTTACTCGACTTAATGCATAGAAAACACTTAGAGTTCTGACTGCTCTCAATTTAAGGCTCACGATCCCATTGAACCTATTTTAATTAACTTCTTTTTCCTGGATTGTTATCGTCAGTTACTTTCATTTGCTGTTCTATTTACACTTGGAACATGGAACATGTACAAGTTCATATAACTTAGGCATGAGCCGCCCGAAATTGCCCATCTTCGAGCTTGACCTCATTTTGGACTACCTTTCAGATACATTTTCTTATCGGAATCGGATTTGATTTACTTAAGTTATCGTGATAACAGACAAACCAACTCACAACTATTTTATTGCTGATTTGGCATCTAGGGACGACCACAGAAAATTTTCCCGTAAGAGTGAAAGTTTCGTATGGGTCTAAAAATTGAGCTGCAATCTTCGAGAATTACAAGCATAACAGCCTTTCTAGTCATTAAGAAGCAAACAATTGCTTGTACTTTGCAACTGTTTCATATTCGCAGGTCCTTCAAACTCAGATCCTCAAACATATTTTTGCAAGGTAAGCTTCATAATTCGAGATTTGATCAAACAAAATTTCCAAATCTTTATCTCTTTCATCAAGCCAATTCATTTGCATGGAGCTATTAATCTGCAATTTCAAATGCTAAATGATAAACGACTGTTATGATGAACTGCATAAATTAACTCTCAATTATTGATCAATTATACTGCAAATTTGTTTCCATTAATTGATCATTTTGATAATGACAATTCATGATTAACCTACTGTAATTCTCAATAATCTCAATCGATTGAGCACGTTTTCCATTTTGACCTTGAAGATTTAAGTTAATTCTTTGATTGCCACTTTAAAAGTCACTAGTATTGATGGGAGGATATTTTAAATGCCGCTGGGGAAATCAAGATGCACGTTCTCAAGTCTTCACATATCAATTATACAATCTATAAGTTCAAGATTGGTGTACTTGATTTATATCAAGAATGGGGAACGTGGATCTGACATAAGCTTGAGCTTCATAATTATAATCTGCCTAACAACCCTTTGCTGGGTCAGAGGCTAGATCATTATTTACCAGTTTCGCTGGTTGTGGTTCTATTTTTTCGAGATCCTTACAATACCGAAAGTTTTCACTGTGTCAGTGGTAAGCTGCGCGACAAACCTAGGCTATATCGATGTTGAGTGCCATCTATGTACAACGTAGCGAAACTAGTAAAAGTAGAATACCAGTGTCTCCCAACAATGTTTTTTACCGGTAAGCCGTGTGCTCGTGCCTCACCTCTTCATCCACATATTTTCTATAACCTACAACATGGCTTGTATCGTTTTCTCAAACCTCTCTCTCATGTGGACATTGCATGAGCCCTAAGCATTAAAAACTTTACACTAAAATCTCAACAATTTTATCAACAGAAGGTGTGAAGTGTAAACAGCATCGATCTGCTAAAAAGCTTCGATATTTTAAATGGTCTCGATACAGAAACTCACTAGCAACGCAGTGATTAACAGTCACCAGTTCAATTCATTGTTGTGTCACTCGCTGTGTTTTTATTGGGTTTTTATGTCGAGGCTGTGTTGGGGAAAGAAATTTAAAAAAAATTTTGATTTGCTTGACAATTCTTTTCGCATAGCACTCGAAGTTACACATAAACAAAAGTCCATAATTTCTAGATAAATTTGCCGAATTAAGGTTAACAAGCGCACATTTTTGTTCCAATCAATTAAGAACGCGCGCAAAACAGCAATCCAACAAAGAAATCACATAATAAAATCATTTCGTCCTGCCCCAGGAAGAAAAGAAAGCCACAGCCGAAAAAAACCAACAAATTTTTTTTTGTGTAAACATAATTACAACAAATTACCATAAAACGTCTCACGAAACTTTCTGGTCGACCATCAACGGAAAGAAAATTCAAATTTTTGGCTCAAACAATATCGCACCAAAAGAATAAAATAAATGGAACGAATGGAAGAGAACTCAAATTCCCATTTTCATTGTTCGTTTGGGAACGTTTATGGTTTTCATACATCAGTCCAATTTGCTGAACGAAGTTATTACTGAAGTATCGAACGTCGAGTTTTCTTCTTCTTCCATTTCCATGTCATAGGGACTGAAAGAGTAACATTGACTTTAAAGAGTTGGCAGTTTTTATATTGCCGGGATTATGTATCGCATGACAAAAGATCCGTTTTCGTTTGAGTGAATGCAGAATTAAGATACTAAAAAGAGTTGAACAATGCATCGAAAAAGAAGAAGACAAAAAATCACTCAAGATTTTGCTACTGCTTGACGAATTTATATGCATCCATAATAAGAATATGAATTTTAACGGATGGCACAATAGAAGAAGAAGAAGAAGAAAAAAAACTGCGACTGTTGATGCTGTTGAACGAAATATGTTCGTTCGGAGATTTCATGGTTCAATATTTTACGCTATTTTCTTTAAAAAAGAAGTTTATGTCTGCTAAGTGATGCTGTTTGCGGATCCCGTCGTAAAACCTTTGGCACAAAAGTTCTACACTTTAAACTTTTACCGAAAGCATATCAATCTTGAGATGCGACTTTTGAGAGATATAGTGAATGTTTATCTACGGAATTGTTTCAGACTTTTAGGATGATTCTTGCGTAAAAGTTAAATCTTGATATCCATTTCGTTGCTTTGCATAATTTAACGATTAATTGAAGTCAATGCCATTCCATGAGTTCGGACAGACACTGAAGGACTAGTTAGACTGAATGTATAGACTAGGCAGTGTTGCAGTGTCGCAAAGAGTCTACAGTTCGTAGAAACTCATTAGGGTGTAGAATAATTCCAGGTTGGAATGGAAACCACGGCTGTCACTTCAAAACATGTTTAGTGAAAGTGAGGGGCGTATATAAATGACGTCACACTTTGTCATCAGATGAAAGTCACTAAAATCTCGACAAGTCATATTGAATCATTTATATGTTCTAGAGAAGTGTTTGGGGGGATAGGGAAGTAGGACTATTGACTCAAAAAAATGCAGACTTGTCGAGTTATTAGTGATTTCAATCTGATGACAGCACTGCAAAAGCGTGAAGTCGTTTATGTAAGGACCCCTAAACCATACGTTCAAGTATGACGCGGTCGTGTATATTTGACAGTATAGATGAAGTACAAGATCCTCATTTTCTCACATTCTCAAATGTTAGTAAGCTGTTCCGTTCTCACGAGCAGACATCAAAATGTTTCGTTGGTTCTGTAAACTGAAGTTTTGAGTAAGCCAACAATATTTTCACATGCCAATCGTGCATGTCTCAAAAATGATAACGGATGAGGTTGACTCTCCAACAGACGTCTACACAGTAAAGTAAGATGGCGTTTCCCTATCTGTGGTAGCAATCTTTTCTACGCAAATATAATCCCGAGATGCAAGTGAGAATTAGTGTTTCATGAGCTAGATTGATCCTTTGTCTATTGCATTAGGCTTTTGGATCTTAAATTCCCGGCATCATATCAATGTAAAATTAGCAAGGGTCCAGAAACAGAAGTTTCGAAAATCGTTTTATGCCAAAGTCACTTTCCAACTCGGAACCAGCCTGCTTCTTAGGAACCTCAACCACCATAGATTCAATATCGGACAACGTGGTGCCAGTCGTGCTTAAAGAAGAAGAAAGAAGAAGGCAGCTCGCTTCCATGAGTTATTGAGAAAATTGTCTACAAGGAAGCGACAGCTTCATATCAATATATGATGTTACATGAGGCGTAAGGAACTAGATCCACTTCATCCAACTCGGTATTTTGAAACAAGGCTGGCTTCTATGTGACAAGTTATAACTAAAGAACGCAGCCAGTTAACAGCTTAATTTGTTTTTTGACATGAAGGCTCCTCTGTGTCTTTAAATCGAACCATTGCGTGTAAGGGAACGTATTCAAATGACGTCACGCTATTTCATTGAATTTTTCACTCCTCTTGTCCCTGCGTCAAGCAAAAAGGGTCAATTTTGATCCAAATTTGTTAGAGCCGTCACGTTTCCGTGGACACATATTCCCCTTTCAAGGTGTGACGTCATTTGTGTACATATGAGAATATTTTGTTAAACTCAATTTTGAGATGCATCAAAATTTGAACAGTTATAGTCCAACACAAATCATACCCTACACAGAATCAAAAATTCAACGAAATAGCAAAAATAACGTATTAAGTTTTGTAGGTGCTAATGTCATCTGTTATCAACGACACCGACATAAATAAGCGTTTGGATGTAGATAATGTTGCTTTATACAAACAAAACGTATGGTGGCGCTAGAGAAGTACAAGATTTTGTCATCAATTTAATCAAAATGTTTTGAACAAATGAAGTAGTAGACTCTATCATCATCATTTTGGCAAAGATGTGCTTGCCATCTACGAAAGTTTAAAATCAATAAGCCAATCCACAGTCATTCTCCTCAATCAAATCTATTACTGAAAACACTGATTCTACTCTTTCAATAGAGTCCCAGCTCCCAGCAACGAACGACACGATACGTATTAGTCAGAATCTAATTAACAGTTTTACATCAATGAAAAATGTTTTATAACAAAAGCATGCAATTTGTTTCAGTGGCAGCGAGCATATTAAACCAAAATTATTCCACGTACACACACAGACGCATACGTACACACACTCAGTTTTCAATTAAAAAGTATTTATGTACATCGTAAATCTATAATTAACTCAGTAGAAAACATGACAAAATTAATTCAATTAATTTATGTGCGTTTTTCATATGTAAAATATTGTCATGGCTTGTTCGTGCTGTTAAAATTGTAAAAAAAAATTTTATGTTTCTGTATTTTCCCTCTCTCTCTGTTTTTCTGTACAGACATCAAACAACAGGCAAAGCTTCTGCCGATGATATTACCTCAACATCATCAATATCTCCATTGATATCAATAACATTGTTGCTATTGTCCAACTCCTCCGGTGATCCTTTATCCAATTCATCATCGTTGCTGTTTGATTTAACATCTGTTCCATCATCCACACTTTCTACATCAAATTTCGATTCGCCGTCATTGTTTGTGGCAGTTGTTCTGGTTGTTCCATCATTTACCGGTAAGAAATCGATTACACGAACATTGTAAACGGATGTACCGAATTCGGTTGCCTTTGTGTAGAATGTGTCGTTGATGACTACCTTACGGCCGTCTATGTACTTTAAATGGCACAAACAATGGATATGATGTTAGGTGGCTCTTCTTAATGTGGTGTGTGAAAGCAAAATAATAATTAATTAGATTCCTTACTTCGACTCGAGATGTTGAGTTTGAATGAACGCTGGGATCTGCTTTGTCAACAGGTGTGTCAGACCAAACATTATGTACTCGCTCCCTCAATTGACGAACAATATCTGTAAAATGAAAGGGCAAAAAAATTTGTCAAAATTAATTGGTCATTCAGCAAAACATGGTAGTTAGTCGGGGGTGATATATTCTTGAATAGAAAATGTGACAATGCAAATAACAGCTTCATCAGAGAAGCAATTTACTAATCAATCACAGAAATGAATTTATTGTAGTTATGTTGAGGACGTCTTCAATTGGAGTGATTCTTTCGCATTCCTTCATCGAAGCGCTATTGGCCAAAGCTAGACTCTGTGGTAGAAGGTTCACTCAATTCATTTTATCTTCTACCTCTTTACTTAGCGAATTTAACTAATTCTGTTAAAGAACTGAATCATCCAAGTTTGAAAGGATCTAAAAGTTTCAAAAACGTATATCATCTGTTATCAACCGCTAGTAACGACAAAAATCAGCATACCAGCATATGAGACCACATCATAAGTCGAAATTAATCGACTGAAGTACATGACTCTGGGTATCAATCTGTTGAAAATGATATGACCAAACCAAAAGAAGTACTAGACTCTATATTTTAACGTATCGGCAGTCTTTGAGAGATAAGTGGTTTCTCGAACAATAATTATAATTTAAGAACAACGCCTTTACAAAGTCAGGTCAATACTTTCATGGTACACGAAAAATCACATAACATGACTCGAGCAGCCTCAGTGCGTGAAATACAATTTTGAAGAAGCTCTTTGTATCTAGATAACGAACCACACAACGTAGAACTTTTTATTTTGACGAGTGTCGTTTACAGCTCGAGCCGATTGCGATAAATTCAAACACACTAGGAGCAAGAGCCATTCATTTATAGATGGAGAGAGGTTTTACGAAAGCGTACGCTTCATATATTTTTATACATTTGGAAACACAAGGCGGGAAGGGGTATCTGAATAATTTTGAGCGTGCGCAATTTGTGAACGAACCCCATGGACGCAAGTCTGGGGAGATTGCGTTAGTTTATTCTGTCAAATTTTGTGTTGTTGATTTGTTGTGTGGTAGATAACGAGCGACACAGCGACGTAACGTTCACTTGCTCTACTGTAAACTCCACAGTAGAGAACTGTCCCATGTTGGTAAATGTGTATATCCACTCAGGAGATCGTATCCATTGTCTAGCCAAAATAGCCTCAGATACCCAACTGAACGGACCAGAACCAGGTATCCCAGTTTCACTTTCGACAATATGCTCTCACATAAACGTATGTGCAGCGAAAGTTTTTAAAAACGAATGGAGAAACAGCGATATAGCCAGACAAGCAAAAAGTTGCATCACCATCAGCCCGAAACACTCTAAATACTTCCTCTCACTCAACAGGAAAAACATTAAGAGACTCACTGACATCCTCACGGGTCACTGCTCCTTGAACCACCGCCTGAAGTTGATAGGCGTAAAAAACTCGCCAGACTGTGATAGGTGCGGGGACGCAGAAACAGCGGAGCATTAGCTCTGCCAATGTCCGGCTTTCATTAAAAGCCGCGAAAAGTTCTTAGGGAACTACACCATTATGTATGATTCCATTCGCAGTATTCATCCAAAAGATGTCCTCGGGTACATGGACAGTACCAACAGATACTAAATACCGTGGGTTGCACAACAGGCTCATTGGAGGCCTAGGTGCCGAGACCTTAGGTCTCACCCACTAATCCTAATCCTAATTCATTGTCTTCGACAATTTCCTAACTACTTTTTCCCTTAGAGACGTATTGTGCTATAGACGCACCAAATCATCCAATTCTATTGATTCCAAATTGTGGCCCAACTGCTCCCTCACTATCAATAACACGAGATTTATTTATAAAAAAATGTTCGGCATTAAATTACAAATTGGTCATCTAAATTAATCAGCATTGCCATGTACGCCTCGGTCGAATGTATCGCAATTAATTCACTGGAGCTGTGTGAGAAAAAAATAATTTTTTTTGCATCGACAAAAATATTTAACGCAGCATTTCGAGCTGTAAACTGGTATAGGAAATATAACCAGCAAAAAATTGATTGTTGTGATTTAGTTGTCACAACAACATTAAACCTGTTGGCTTGGCAGAGAGTGGATGAATGACGCATAATAATGTTTGATCAAGCAATTAACTCTTTTTTTGTTCATAATTGGAATAGTTGCATTGTGTAAACTAGGTCTGACGATTCGTCTCGACATCAGGAGCAGAAATTGCACGGCTAAATATGACATTTCAACGAATTGATAAATGACACAAATATGTTTCTCATAACTTTTTGTGTTCTGTTCGTCGTATAATGTAATCAGTAAAGGTATACCTAGTGAGCGGAAAAATTGTTGATTTTTTTCACGTAATTGCGATGGCATAAAAAACTTTTTTTGTTTTCGTTCCATTAATGCGCTTGATGCTCGTACACACAGCAAACACTTACAAAATATTAAATCTGCACACCTTGGAATGAATAATTAATCAATTTTATCCCCAAAAATGTGTGTGTTCACTTTTGATGTAGGTCATGTAAACAGTTCGCACTTCATGGGTGTTGTTTGTTCGCAACACACACACAATGCTCGAATTTATTAGTGTTATGGAAACAAAAGCGAAAATTATGAATGCGTCGACGCTGAAATAATAAATTTGTGCAAGTAATAACACAACCGTAAATTGAATGAAGATTTTTGTTTTTAGTGGAAATTCTGCGTGTCGTTACCAGGAATAACGTACAGAGTACAGTGCAGCATGTAGAGCCGTTCATTATATCTTCTGGTAATGAAGGCTAGTCAGTACTTTGAAGTTTGCTACTTTAGCAAGTGTTGGATTGCATACTATTGAGGTGAAATGAGATAGGGTGTTAGTCTTTCCCTAATAACACACCGCCAGCTAATCCGACATCTGAGCTTTGCAATTTCAATATCATGAACCGAACATGCATGGTTCTTTCAATTCAATCCAAAGAAGCTTTCGATGAAACCAAAGGAAATTTGAAAGCTTTTTTTGAGGTCGCACACAAATGACGTCACGCTAAATTACGAATCTTTCGACACCCCCTTCTTTCCATCAGCTACCATCATAAACACTCATCTTAACGTGACCCAACGTGTTTAACGATCCCAATTCCACCAGAATGCGTTAGCTATACACAAAGAGGTGAAGTGACGATAAGGAAGTCATTTTTGTACATAGCAGCACCATAGGGAATAAGTAATTTTAAAGGACCGACATTAACCGGTGCCATTTGAAGAAACATTCAATTCTAACGATCATGGTAGGTCTTGCCTTACTACCGGTCTACTCTTTCTCATACACTAAGCATAGAGAAAAATTTCAACAAAAAAATGCCAAATCTCATCAGGCCATTATGGCAATGACAAATTCGAAATAAGACTCAAGAGGCTTGTAACACCTTTCTGGATGAAAATGATGAGCGAATTATAAACAACCAGGAAGACAACGTAAATTACCTGAGCTTCACATCTTTACCTTCGTATCACGGGGCTGTTTATATATTACGTCACGCTATTTTATGGTATTTTCGATACCCCGCGAAAAGGGTGCGTCACAAAAATGGGTCAAATTTCACCTAGATTTTTTAGAACAGTCACGTTTTGCTGAAACCACCTTCCGCTTCCCCCGAAGTGCAACTTAATATACGAACAGCCCCCACTGCTCTTATTTGTATTTGAAATGTATTCTTGAATTTAGTCCGCTTCTTAGTCCATTTAGTTCAAGAAGTGCGGCACCCCTTGCAAAACGATTCTCAAAGTTAAAATAGTAAAAAGAAACTCACTGTGGAATTCATCGAAAACGCCAAAGTTCCATCTGAATGGATTGTATGGAGCAAACGAAAAGAATGGCGATCCATTGTTATCTGCTGCAATTCTTTGATCGTTGAATGTGTCTCGCTGTACCTCTAATGGTACAACGATGACCTCAGCGTCGTCATCTAGATGAGAAGCTGTAAATTGAAAATTTTATTGATTTTAGTGGCGTGGATTGGTCTAGTAAATTTAGTTTTAAATCTTGCGTAAACGTCAAGCACACCACCACACACTCTTTAAATTTGTTTAGTCCGATACAGAATCTGGTACTTCATTTGTTCTGACATACATTTTGCAATCACCAGACTAGTTTTTGCTATTTTCATCAGTAGCATGTGACTAGCCATTTAACTAGCTACAAAAGGTTCATGGATATCCTTCACTGACAACACAAATTAACTTAATTACCGGGATTGTTTTGCGTTCCATTTTTTCGCAAAATGCACAAACGACACACAAAATGCACAAATTTCTATTGTTCACAAAAAATGCAAACAAAGCGTCCACCTCTTCTTTTTTTCTGTTCACCTAATCATTACCAATTGCAGTTAATTTACTTCTCATTTTTAAACAAAAGTCATCATCATCATCGACCGACAAGCCATGACATTACGATGTTTATATTTGATGAATTTCGGCTTCCGGTTGTAAGAGAGTATTGTTGCTTCTTCCTCTTTCTACGTATATTTGGTTGGCTGTTTATATGGAATATTGAAATTGAATATTATGACCACAATTGAGTTGAATTTATGAATTACTGGACATATATTGTGAAGCATCTGAAGCATCGTATATGAAGCGCATGTTGCTGCTGTACTCGGTCATATTGTCGTAGAGAGTTTCAGTTAGAAATTATTATGGTGAAACAAGATGTTTGAAATGCAACGTATCGCTGCTTTCCCATATGTAGCAGTTTGACGCTCTTGTGTGTTCCCAACCGAGATATACCAAGATATAACCGCATCGAATTGCTAATTGCTATCTATGGGAATTAAATGAAAGCTGAGAAAGCATTAGTGGGCTGTGACATCCCAACAGCTCATGTCAAATCTCACCAAATATCGATTTGAAGTATTTTTCGGAAAGCCACGAATTCTGGGTCAGAATTTCAGACACTTATAACCATTTTCTTGGAACTATCAGCCCTAAAAGTACTCGACTTGAGCTTTTCATTGACCACATATTCATTCTTATCCTCGCCCTCCTAGCAAGAATGACACAACAACGACGTAATGATATTTTTCAAGTTATGTTAGCAAACCCGCTAACAGCTACACTTAAAAAAAATCTGAGATATAATTAGAGACTTGACTCCGAAACATATTTAAGGATATACCAAACAGCCGCATGGAATGGATACTGTCGATTTTGGCGGGTCGAAACCTTAGCAGAACCAAATCTCTACCTAAGATCGATTTTCTGTGTAATATTCTAGCTTCTCGCGAATTGAACATCTTCGATCGTGTATATATCACGCGCCTTCCATTAAAGAATATTTGAACTAATTCAACTGTACTTAATTGTGCAAGTTTGTCTCTTTATTATAAAATGTAGCCGGTGGTTATAACCAGCGTTATATAAAGGTAGAATCTATCCAGAAGGAAATTTTAGAGAAAAGAAACTTCATATCAACAGTGTCAAGCCAAGGTAACTCTATTGAATCAGGCTATACATCTGTCATGGATGAGAACGACTAGAAATTAATAAAAACTCCGACCAATTCGGCCTTATATTGCAAAATCTATGCTCAAAGAATTGAAGTACAAGATTCGAAATCTATGTTTTGAAAATTCTTTGACTAAAGGAAGTAGTAGACTCGATGAAACTACTGTTCATATACTTGCCGTCTGTTAAATCAATATTTCTTGTTTGAAGGTAAACTTTTACAGACGACAACCGACTGACGATATAATCTGTAAATCTTTCAACTCATTAAATGTTCAAAAGTTCTTTGCTATGTTAGTGAATTCAAGACTGTTGACTGTTGTTCTTATCAATGGCGAATGACGTCGATCGATGTCTTGTCGGCCAACAAGTAAACCCCTTGCTATAGGTTCAAACTAAAAAATTCCACTCATTACAATAGTTTTGTTCGAAATATGCAAAACCATAAATCAACATTCCCTGAATGTGTGTCAGACAGTAGAGGTTAGACATGTGCGCCGATCAAAAAAAAAACGGCGGCGACTAGACGAGTGTATGGGCAGTGATCAGAATTTTATTTTTATTATAAAATAGAGAAGCTGAACTGAGGGATTTTTATGGCTGGGCTGTACCAATTAGATTTCATGAAGGTCCATCGTGAAGCCATCTAAACGTAGCGTACGGTACAAAAGTTACGACAGTCTCAACTTTTTTAAACATTTGGTGTTGTTTAATTGCTTTTGAAAGCCGTGTTAAAATGTGTGAGCTTTAAACTGAATACAACGAAGTATATTACCAAATGACAACTAGACTTAAAAGTATTCGGCGCACATGTCTATTAGAGGTCTATATACCTATCTACAGATGAACGTTTCAAGTTTATCTTTGGTTTATTGTTAAAAATTCTGACCAATTCCATTCAACATTTTTATTGTACTAAAATTCCTACATAATGAACACAGCTGGTGTATGTAATGTTACAATACGGCATCATAATGTAGCTTGTTTTTTGTCTGCTGGTGCACTTAATAGTTGTACATTCTGAATACACATTGTGCGCATTTTAAACATTACATCTACCGACTCATCAGCTAGCTACCGACCACAGTAGATAATTGGAAAAAAAAATTCTGGTTAAAAATACATGAAACGTTTTTTTCATTGTGTTCAACTATTCAATCAGTCGAATCCATTGTAATATTCGTCAATTTATTTTAAATTATCCAATCAGTTGCAATATTGGCTGTGTAATCTTCTGTGACAATTGAAACCATTTTTCTACCGGCGGATTTTTCTTTTTTTTCGTTTCATTTTAATATCGAATTGCGTGCTGTAGACATGCTAATTGAATGTAGTAGCAATAATTTGAACATCATGTTTCGTTGGACTTGGACATTTTTCTTTTTAAACACAACCGCATTTACTTGAAATTGTTAGAAAATAATCTTTTGCATGCAACGACTACACATTCAATGGCAACAGGTTTAGTTCTAGATAGTGGTTTTATTGTCATTGTCATGAATGCTGAGTTCTGTTAAAAGTATATGTTTGGAATAGTCATCGTTAAATCTAATAAACGAAGTCTTGAGACTTGTGACGGTACTAAGGATGATTATTCTGCAAGGTTTTTCTCAAGCTGAGGGTGAGGATACAATAAGATCTACTGAGCAATATTAGGTTCGCTATGCCGTCTGTATGTTAGTATGAAATAGGGACCCTAAATCTTCGATTTTGCATTGTTTTGAGACATTCTATTGATCGAAAATGCGTCCTAGTTCTAGCTATACAGACCGCCTCACGCATGCTTACATTTGAGGCGGCTGCAAACGGCCGCAAGGACATTTAAGGCGACTGACACAATTCATGGATCTTGGGTCGCACAAATTCTTATGAAAAAATGTGTAGCATAAAGACCACCCTCATAAAGGACCAGTTTGAAAATTATGCCGAGCATCTCCATTTATGCACGTCATTAATCTGAGCAAAAAATTGTTCGGGTCTATTACTTTCTTTGATCAAAGCATTTTCAAAAATATTGAGTTCGAATCTTCTACTTCAATAGTTTGAACATGCATTTTGCTTTATAAAACCAAATTAGCCGAGGATTTTAATTTGTTTTTTGCCATTCGTACTGATAGCAGATATATTCTGTTCTTCCTGACTGAGAGAGAGAGAAAAAGAATGAGCAGCGAATCCTTTCAAGGCTGGTACCTGTGTAAATATTGTTTGGATTTGAAACAGAAGGAATTGAAGGAATTAAATGATTTGACTGAATCTTCTGAATGGTCTCAAGATTTGAAAAGTTTGAATTTGAACAGATAAGTTTGAATGTGGATATGTGAGAAGATGAATTTGAATGATTTAAACTGAATCGTTTGGATAATTTGACTGGAATATCTGAATGCGTTAACTGGATTAACTGAATGCTTCGAATGTATGGAAGTTGAATGGTCGACCAATTTTCTCGTCGAATGAACTGATTTCTTGAGGTCGTTTCGGGCATATTGTCCCAAAATTTTTTCGCATCTTTGTAAACTGTTCTCTCAACCTACAAGATGCCACTGTCTCGATGGTACGTGTAAGGGAGCTCTCTGGTTTTGCTTACCATTGGCTGACGAGTTGCAAGCAAGTGAACCTTTACACGACGAAACAGTGTCTTTGTTCGAGCCTTTGCTCATGATTTCCTGAATGGAATTCCTTAATAGGATCGGTATGAGTACTCGCTTGGTTTCCAACTTCTCTTATGCATATGAGCCATGGATCCTCTAAGCCCCTGTGCATCTTTTTTGACGACATGTAAAAAATCAACTATCTAATGACCTGGCATTTGTGATTGAAATTCAAGGAAAAAAGTCCCATCAAGATTGCTTTCGTTTTACTCAAGTTGTCGTGATGACGAACCGAGCTGATTTGGCATCTATGAATGACCACAGAAGAATTGCCCTTTCTCAGGGACGTGTTACGAGCCATTGTGCTAGAGCAACAGGTTAATTAATCAGAAATCAAAAGCCGGAGCTAATTTTAGGTTTTCGTTGTCAATAACAGCTTGTCATGTTATGGCTGCTTTATTATTTGAATGTAGACAGCATTCTTATCTCAAATTATGGTTCAAATTATTTAACAGTGGATTCTCGTAAAG
>JANTFA010065782.1:0-14790 GCA_026413405.1 Phytosciara flavipes | reverse complement strand
TTATCGCATATACTACCGGCCAAATGATGAGTTTAAATAAAATGACTTAAAGATCAGAGCAGTTATATGGACTAGCTATATACCGTGCTCTACAACATCGGGGGTCGTTGGTGCTCCTGGACCCTTGACCGATTTCAAATGGAAATTTTTCCACAAAAGACAGACAAAAGAAATGCTGGACAATAACGAGCGCATCGAAAAATAACGTCTATGCTTGTCAACGGATTGAACTGAACGATTACATGGGGGAATGGGAGAAATAAAATTTTTTTGACACGATGCCGTTTCTAAAGGTTACCTAGTGCACAATTTCACACAACTTTTAGCTGGAAATATTGAAAACTCGGCAACTACTAAAGCAAAATAGAAAGTGTAAGCACGATGAAGTCCCGTCGTGTTAAAACCTTTTAGAAGTTACCGGTATATCCTTTAGAATAAGATAAGTGACACTATACTCCTTCCGTTTGAATAAGTCATTCTTTCCTTCAGAACAGCACAATTCTATTAAGTCTACCATAGAGAAGAATTTGTTTTGTAAATGTAGGAAATTGTTGTAGTTGATGATCTTGTAATATTGTGCTTGGATTTTCGTTAAATGAATTCTAATCTTACAGTCAATCGAATGATACATGGCATGTACTCGTACACCAGGAAATGATACAAACAATGCCAGTTTGAATACAATAGCAGTTTTGCTTCTGCATCAACATTAAGATAATTGAAACAAAACCAGCGACGAAAAAATATGTTAAGTGAAAATGTTTTTACAAACAAATCTGGTTCCAACAAAAATTTTGTTCATGTGTCATAAGTTACACCATAACCCGCAGAGTTTGTAATTTAAATGTTCCGATAAATATAATAATGACAAATTATCTTTAATTACCGATTGGAAGTCTTATAAGTGGAGGTAAAATTGTTCCGAACTGAAATGATTTAATATCATAAAAATCGCTGAGATAATGTCGGATAATTGATGGATGTTTTTTGGGTGAAGCTCGGACTGTAAGTGTGATACAGCTCAGTTTATATTATTCTGTACCTTCACGTCCTGTTTTTTTTTTTTGATGGCCAAGGTTATGTTGTTTAGAATAAATGTTATGACTTAATCGTTACAAAATTCGCGTATTCATTTCCGTCAAGTGATAACAATTTTTGAGCCCTTGAATTTTAGATATAAATTCTCAATCGGTAATTTATATCGCAGTGATATAAGATGCGGAAGATGTGCTCAGCCGAGGTTTGAGCGCCGGTTCATTTTTTTGAAAACGGCTTGAGTCTCAGTCTCAGGTGTAGATGTTGTTGTATAACTTTAGTGTCTTCAGCAAACTATTAGACTAGCTCCCACATTTTGGGCGGGTCGGGTCCCTTGACTGACTGACATTGGATTTTTATCTATTGTAGTGCGCAGAAATTCATTTTGCTTGTGTTTTCATTCCAAGAAAGTGGAGAACTCATAATAATAAAATGCTTTGCAAATCCCGCACTAATCCTGATAAGTACTGGTAGGTTGTAACGACTCGTTTTTTATTCGAATAAAGAAATGCTTTGCAAATTACTGGTACTGATAAGTCCTGTCAGGTTGAAACGACTCATTTCTTATTCAAATAATGGAATGCTTTGCAGTTTCCTGAGTTATGAACGCGAAAAAATGTGATGTGATGGGATTCACAACTGCGATGACAAAGTATCTTTAAAAAAATGAAACTTTTCCGTTCAATTTGCTCAAGTCCGTAATCGACTCGTGCGAATTACTTCACAGTGGTTACAAAGAGCAAGAAGAGCTTCTTTTGAGAATAACGTTCAGATCAATAGGGCGACAATTACATTTTCAAACTTGATCGATGAAATTTGATTATCTGTCGAACAAAATTTCTTTTTTGAAAATCGGTTTAGATTTATTCGAGTAATCGTGATATCAAAGGTGTAAAAAAGCGTTACGCACATACATTTAACGTTTTTGGTCACATTTTCATATAAGTTTTTAATCATTTTGTTTAAATCCTGATTTACTGACTGCTTTAGTATTTTGAATTGTGCCGAAAATTTGACCTAGGAAATAAACATTGGGTGAAATGAGCTAATAAATGTCAAATGTTTTTGCATTTTTGTTGTTCTTGCCTTACTGCTGCATTACCTCGATTTCCAACACGAAGCAAAACGGAAAGAAAAAAAAAGTGGACGAATTTCTTGGAAAAGCAATGTGGAAAAACGTGTGTATGATCTCAGATGTAAGTTAATAAGTCCAATAAAATTGTACAAACGAGTTGAGTATATTGAATCCAACTTGACCAAAACGTATGGGAAGTGGTAAAACTACGAATTTTGAGGTCATCTTGACCAAAACGTATGGGAAGTGGTAAAAATGACTATAGACTTAGTATAACGTAAAAATCAGATTTGAGTTTTTCAACTAAGAATTTTTCTTGGTGCTAAATGTAATTTAGCGCGGTGCACTTTCGAGGCTCACGGTGCCAGTTGGCACCTCACGATGTTCCTTATTTTAGTTTCTGGTAGAAACTACGACGACAGTTAAAAACTTGATATTATTGCAACCATGTCGAAGCAATTTGTGACATTTCTGTTCGTTTGCTTTTTTTAACTTTGTTCACCAAGCAACTTCATCTTGAGACTCACTACTAACCAAGGATCGGACTGGTGAACAATGAAAGAGAGACGAACCCAGCGACTAAGCTTCCAATAAGCTTGTTGTGCACTAGTTAAAACCCAACCCAACTAATCGATCGTTTGCACGATTGAAATTTCTTTGCAACGGTTCAACAACTCTTTCGGTAAGTGTTCAATCACACTGTGATTGGGATTAGATTCAAAACTATCTAGCAATGTTTGCACACGGGAACTCTTGGGTATGAGTTCAATACTTATACCAAATTAGCTACATCCAAACCAATTGCATTTCTAGCATCGGTCATATTCGATGGGGCAATGGGGAAAGTATTAAGAATCCAAATTGACGATCAATGCTTTTCCGTCAAACAAGCCAATAATGGTGAGACCTAAAAAATTGATCTTCAACTTAAAGGACGAAAGGGGAGATGTAACTAGACATAATGCTCTTAGAGATAAACGGGTTGAAATCAAAACCCAGAATATTCGACTGTGGAAATGATAAATTCAGTACATGAAGGGGCCATGATGAAATCAAGTTTTTATGGGTCAAGCGATGGATCGAATGACATTTCTATTGAGGAAACTCTTCCGTGGGGATATGGAAATTTTCTTATTTGAACTGTCAATTTGTTCATGTTTCATATTATGATGTGGCGATGGCGAATTCATGTTTTTTCTTAAAACAAATAATTCAAATGGAAAACACTGTCTTCACCTCTAGGAGAAATATACCGAATGCCAACTCGAGATAAAATTGCGAACCTCGCTTCGCTCGGGCAGCAAACAACCTATTTCCTACCGACAAATCGAAGTCTCGTTAAATTCTTTTTCGTGATTCATCAGAAAACTTAAATTTCTGACTTTTTAGTCGACGAAATATTAACATGAATTCTTTAGCATTGTTATGTGTCCACAGCCCTGGAACTGCACGTTTTAACTCAGCCTCGTTGTGACATATCATCTGTCATTATATGGAGCGTGTCGCGCAAAGTTTTTGTGAAAGCTCAATTTGGCGAAATTTATTTTATTTTTTGTCAAGTTGAGCCTCCACACAAACCATAGGCTCATCTCTGCTCTTTCTCAATTCAAATTTCCGCTTTCTTGTATTTTGTATATTTTTTATTTTTATATTATGATGATGAGGTAACAATTGACATAAACAATAAGTTGGGTTCAATTTTTTGTTTTTCCGTTTTTTTTTGTTTTGTTTTTCTCTTTTTTCATTATTTCTTTACAAATATCCTTGTCGTTAAGAATGTTAAAAATAAAAAATTAATTTAAAAAATAAAAATTTTTAGTTTCCAGTGTTTTTCTTGTTAATAATGTTCCTTGCACTTACGCTCTATTATTTATATTTATACGTAAAGACTATTTTAAATGGTACTGCTACACCACGGAGTGAACCGAAATAGCGGCGAAAAATTGACAAATAAAAAATTTGAAAAAAAAAATAAACAAAAAAGTAAAAGTCGAATTCGAACATGTCGAACTAGTGTGCATGGTGAAGAGTGTTTTTTGTGTCCATTTACTTATATCAATTTAGTTTGTCTCACAATTTTATATGAATCATCGCCCAAATCGTTTCATGTCGTTCATTTTCCGTTTTTTAATAGCACCAATTTTCTTAGAGAAAATTGAATTTAAGATTTTCTTTCCCTTTAGTTTGTATAATTCATTTCTAAAAGATTTACAAAAAAAAAGAATTAGTTTCATGCTTAAATGATAGCGCAATATCTTTTGTTGTTGTTGTTTTTAATTTAACTTTTTCTTCTTTTAAATAATTTATTAATTAATTAATTAATTTTTGTTTTGCATAAATTAATGTTCATTTCAATGAGAGAATTCATATTAATAGAGTTTATATTGTGCCTTAAAAACGAAACTCGAATTTTTCCTTCTTTCCTGCCCGCCCGTTAAATTTTTAAATATTTTATTTTATTCACACAATGCGTTCGGTTATAAATTATTGTTTTAATATCTAGAAAATTATTTCTTAAGTCACTACGCGACAAACATAACAAATTTCCTGTTTTCCATTTACTTTCTCCTTTTACAATAAATCGGTGCTCTGCAACGCGACGCTGTAAAAAGTGAACTTGTTCATGCATGTTTTCGGAGTTGATCGAATATAATGCAGCCGATTGATAAATGCCCTTTAGAGACGCTAGCTAGATGTGTAGATTGTCACTAGAGGTCCGCCTGTGGCAATTACACATAGTGTTTCACCAAGTTACACACCACATTACTTTTCGTCACTGAGTTGAGAAAACCTCTTTATCTAATGCAATGTTAAAACATTCCCAATTGGTACTCATGTTCTGGTCTGTATCTTGATGAAACACATTTTCGCATTTACGAACGAGTTGGCAAAACAGCTATTAGAAAAAGGAACATCTGTCTTGATCAACGACATCAGTACCTATCACTTATCGAGCAACGCAGAACAGATTTTTCATGGGTATTAAAGACGAAAGCGGGTCACTAGGTTGTCCTTACAATTTTTCTTTGCTCATACAGTAAAATGTGCCACAATCATACACAAACGTACACACAAGCCAATATTCCATACATTTCATTTGCTAATATTTGTTTGACGTTTCATCTGTCAAATCGTATGGAAAAGTGAAAATGGTGTGTACATCACTCATATTGTCTGGCACGGGCATTGTTTTACATTTCAAAAGTTCACTTTTCGCAGCTCCGTTACAGAAAACGATGTATATGTGACACGATGCGAAATTAAGTGTTTTGGTTTCTATCTGATCACAAAAAAGCCACACTTCGCAACTAGTTGCTTAAAACATAAATTTCGGCTATGAATTTATAGTCCACGCCGTAAGTTCTATCAAAATTTCCAAATGAAAACGTGACAAAGTGACGAGTGAGTAAGCTATTTCCTGCTTCGAAGGGAAACTCATTTCAAATCAATGACAAATAGCTTCGAGAAGTAGCATATACTACGTGCTGAAGAGCGTTATTTTGACGAAATCGAGCTCATAGTGAGTGAAACTCGGTTCGAAACTCAACTTAAGATAAAAAAAGAAACTGAATGTCAGACAGACCAAACAAAGTTGATTGAATCGATTTGCATCAAATGAAAGTTGATTGTAGAGCTTTCACATGGCTTGCCGGCAAAATCATTGTTGTGAGAACCGGTATTCGACTGCCTTTAGTTTCGCTACTAGGTGACACGATATGTTCAGCATTCAGGCTTTATAAGACTGGGTCAAAGCAAAATATTTCGGTAATGAAAGATGAAAGGAGTTGAAAGTAGGGTCAAAGGCAGTGAAACTTGGTAATGTTGTTCATCATGGAAGGCAGATCATCATATTTTGTATCACTCGCTTTCGAATTGAGTTGGAACCGTCAGAATAAAAATCATTAAACCAGCATGGTAAAGGTGAAAAGTTCAAAGATTCAAAGTACGCTTGTTGATCCGCAGCGAAATGCGAGATATGAGCGACAAACATGGCATGGATACATGGCGATTTTCACCTACAAACATTATTGAGGTTCAACTTGATAACTATAAGCAGCTACTCCATACAAGGTGTAATGGAAAATCAATTTACGGTTTTCAAGTTCAACTTCATGTCTAAATCAATAGCTGAAAGTCGTTCCAAATATCAATTTTTGCGTCAAACTTACGGCGTAAAGTTTTCCATTTTCGAAATTAAATGTTTTTTCAGTCAAGCTGTACACCAATGCAATGTCTTAGTCACAAAGTCAAATCGAAGATATCAACAGTTCAATTGTTATAAGATCAAATTACAAACTTTGCCGTAATGTGAACTACTATTTCAAGTTGACTAAAGCCTTACTCAAAAACGAAAAATTTGATTTGATTCGTGTTGATGTCGGACACATAATGTTGGAGAGCCTATACATAAAATACATCACTACAGCGTCAACGGTATGTTCCAGGTTGCATTTAATATCTGAAATGTAGCCTAGATTTCGGCAAAGTTCGTACTGCTCTGATGAATGCTCTTTTAATGGATTAGCAGTGGATGCTCAGCTCACATGAATGTTAAAAATTGCAAGTTGGAATTTTCCTTCTCTTTCGTTGTGACATCTATTCAACCAACAGTTTGAGATCATGTTTGCCTGCTTGAAATGGTCAACGAGATCAACTTGAGTTCTATATTCAACATAAGACATGGAATCATGGCAGTCGAAATTCCATTTAGCAAGCGCATTTAAGAGACTGATCAATGGCTGTCATAGGTTTTATCAAATCGATAGATGATCGAGAAAATTCGAGAGAAAAATTTACGATGAACGTCCAAGCAACAGCTGTAACATTTCATTGACCGGTAACACTGAATTTTGAACATTTCTGTCTGTAGTGAAATTTGGTCATAGAAAATGAAGCATCGAGTGACATTGACGTAGATTCGTGTCCTCTGTTCAAAATTCGAAAAATTTTCACTTGGCTCCTTCCAACATTTATGTTGAGCTTAACTGAAACCTCGAGTTTACTTCCTCCATAAGCGTTAATAATAGCACGCACGCACGCAATCCAATTCCAATACAAATATTTGTTTACAATAAGAATGTCATTTTCCGTCTTATAAATTAAATCGAAAAAACCAACAAACAAATTGGAAGCCTAACAAAACGATGAATTGTATACAAACTTCACGTTCATTTAACTATGCACCCAAACGTACCGGTCGTATTAATTTGGCGGCCCAAATTTACTTGTAATTTTATTGGACACATTCACGATAGCCATTTCATGCTTTGAGTCCAATTCACAGTCGTACAATCCACTCAACGAGTCCAGTGACAGTAGTCGCGAACTAGCTCGACTAGATATCGACGTATCGTCAACATCGGGTGCATTGTAGAGTGAATTAACATCAGACAGTGCTCCCTCGGCATCGGTTAAGCCAGCCTCATTCAATAGGGAAACATTTTCGAGTCCCGGTTCGTCTGTTATGTAACCGGTACTTTCTGCACCACCTGTGTAAAATAGAATATCATTCGCGTTATTCAACCGTTTCACATTATGCAGCCACAAATATGTGTCTTACCCGTCGCTTCTTCTCTACACTCATCATCACTCCATTCCGATTGACTTTCCACCGGATTCGAATCGATCGATTGATGGCCAGCACCATACTTCAGTTCGTCATTTATGTAATTACCGTCATCGTTCAACTCCACATCGCTGTCAAAGTTCCGGAAATCTTTGCGTTGCGACGAAATGCTGGGTCGATGATTTCGGTTCTCATGTAGAATTTCACATGATTCCGTATCCGATGTTTGCCTGAAGAAAAAAAGAACAATTTCCGTCAGACAATTTACTCCCATCCGGTTGGACTACGACTTCGACTTACATGTGACTCGATTCCGATGGATTTGTGTTTCTCGTTATCTCCCGTATTGCTTCCAAGCCAACTGGATGCTTACCCAACAACATTTGATTATTCGGTTTGGACTTTTCCAAGCT
Organism: Phytosciara flavipes; assembly: GCA_026413405.1. Taxonomy (NCBI): domain Eukaryota; kingdom Metazoa; phylum Arthropoda; class Insecta; order Diptera; family Sciaridae; genus Phytosciara; species Phytosciara flavipes. Next base: position 6,701 of record JANTFA010065782.1, on the reverse strand, counting down.
CTCCAATTCGTATTTAGTCTTATTGTTGTTCATCAATTTATTATTGCTATTGTTGTACGCTAAGTCTATGTTATTTCTACAATTATTCACATTGGATGTTCTACTGTCATGATGGCTGCTACTAATGTGCAATGGCTGTTGATCTTTGGATGCGCGCGACGATGATTCAAGAAGGCGTTGTATTTCCCGTTCGAATGGAGATTTCGGTACACCTGTTCGAGGGGGAAGGGAATTTCTTGATAAGCTTGCTACAGCCCATGTAGGCAAACACTCACCCCGTTCATGGTATTCAAAACTGTTGCATGACTCGCCCTTATTTGGTGCCGTTGAAGCCGTTTGGCTTTCGGTGGTCGAATTGATTTCAAAGTCTTTCATATTGGTAAAATCGACCGGACTCAGTTTTGGCGATGTCAGATCGACTTGAATGTCGCACGGATACAGCCATTGTAGTGGATTTGGGTTTTTGGTTATGTGATGTGGAAGCGGTGAATTTTTTTCTTCACCTTCGCCTTCGGTTGTCTTGGAGTAGCTTTCGTCCGACGAACTAACCGACGGTGAGTGTGGCCTCGAACTGAGATCGTCGGTGGATGACAGTTCACGACAATCTTCTGGGTAGGAGAAAAACAATGAATATCGACAGTTGAATTGGTAACGTAGTAGATGAGCCAAACCGAAGGGGCAACGGACGGAATTTACTTACCAATTTCTTGTGGTAGCTTTGGTAGTGGTTTCATATAAGTCTTAATAAATGGCGCTGAATTTCTTTGTGCATTTTGTTGTTGATGTTGCTGTTGTGTTATTAGATTTTGTGATGGAGTTGCATATCGCGGCGGTTCATACTTTGGTGGATTCTGTGGTCTTGGCATCACCTATTCAAAAACGGAAAAATTATTTCTCGGGTAAAAGTAATTTGGAAATTAAACGTCTCAAAGGCCTTGCCTCAATCGACCGAATTCAGACTCTTGAGTGAGGATTTTCCTCACTACTTCAATTGGATGGCTGATTTCGGTCGATACCGAGGTTTTTGTCCGAACATTTTTTTTTTCAGTCTGGTCAAAAGTTTTCACCTCACGTTGCACAGCTTACCTTTGCGACTGGAGCCGAATGCAAAAGCGGCTCGTTCTCGCGTATGGTATAGTTGTTGTTGAACTGATTTCTCAGATTCATTGGATCGCGTCGCAATCCGTTTGTGCAATTCTCTACCGACGAAAAGTTCTCCCGAATATTATAATTATCCCGGTTGTTGCTCAAATTTGGATTTTCCGTTATGTTAAAACTTTCACGATGATAACTTTGGGCAGACGGTTGTTGTTGTTGCTGTTGCTGCTGCTGCTGCTGTTGCTGCTGTTGTTGATGGGCGTACGGATCTCGTTTGTAAATACTGTTGTGATTGTTTTCGCGCATCGGCATCAGTTCACGATTGTAGTTTTGCTTGTATTTACTGTAATTATCGTCGCGTATGTTGTCTTGATGCTGCAACAGATTCGGACTAGCCACAAAATTATAACTTTCCTTTTTGGAATAATTTTCGCCGATAACATTCGGGTGATGGTAGTTTTTTTCACTGACATCGGAGAGTTTTTGATAGAAATCGACCGGTTGCTGGTTGATTTGCGATAGCTGCTGTTGCTGCTGATGATACTGGTCGTTCGAGCAGCTTTGTGTGATGGTTTGACGACTAGATAAAATTGGGCCACGGAATTCACGGTCACCATTTAATGGATTTTGGGTATTATCACATAGGAAATAGGTGATCATATCACCTTTGCCTTTGACCTTGATTTGACCACGGCAACTGGAAGTTAAATTTTTTTTGTGGTTTTCAATTCCAAAAAGATCAGAAGAAGATAGGAGGACAGGGAGTGGCAATACTAACCGAAACTCGAAATGCGATCCTTGCAAACTATCTACCACCTCTTGAGTACATTGTGTCGCGCCTGGTATTCCTGAAATTGAGAATAGGGGGAAAAATCAACCTAATTTTCGGAACAAACCAGATAAACTTAAACTCTTAAATCGAACAGAGTCCTACCTGTAGAATCCATACGACTCGCTACATTGACAGTATTGCCCCAAATATCATACCTGGCAGAAAATTGAAAGGAATTAAATCGATTGTAAAATTGAGCATCACATTCAACGGTCTTACTGAGGCTTTCGAGCTCCTATAACACCTGCTACTACCGGTCCAATGTTTATGCCTAGTCAAGTTTAGTTTATGGTATTAGCACAGAGCTCGGAAATGCTATATATGGATTTAGATGTAGCATCACACTTACCTATTCGCATCATGAAATTGTTGTAGGAATTTTCGTTTATGTTCTGTATGGAAAGTCTTAATGCTTTAGCGTATTCGATCAACGCAGTCATGTGACGCCTCGTCGAATGGTTGTCACTCGGATTCATTTTGAAATCTTTGCGAAACAATAAAAACGGTCAGGTCACAAATCAGAAATCTTACGTTTGTGTTGTGGGGAATGCAGAGAAAATTATTACGATTGCTGTTAAAATTCAGCGAATATTGGGGGTCGTACATGTCATGCTTTTCAGTGCTGTCATCAGATAAAAATCACTAATAACCCGACAGCACTGAAAAAGCGTGACGTTATTTTTGTGCGACCCCTTATGCACGGTGTCAAATAAATAACAGAAATAAACTGAACTCACCCGGTATCAATCCAACAGCTGCCATGTATGTACTGCCGACTGTTTTTATTTTATCGATAGCCTGGAATTTCTCTTGCTTCAGCAGATTATCAAAATCGGCAATTATTTCGTTCAACAATCGCAAACATTCGACACCCTGATGATTGCCATCCAATTCCGTATAGAATTCATGGAAGTTCGGTATGCTACAGAAAATGACGCCCACTTTGGCATAACTTTGATGGTACAGATCCTGTCCCATGGTACCCTAAAATATGAGCAAAAACCAATCGATTGAAAGATTAAACGGAAGCTCGATTTTGCATCTTAAACCAAAAATATTTGTTTGTAGTGTGAACAGCGTTTTATAGGATTGACAACAATTTTGTGTAAAACGGAAATTTTGTTTGGGTGTTTGAAAAAGTTTTTCTTTTTTGGTGAAGTGTACAAAAATGGACGAGCATTTTGTGTATATTTTTCGTGTTCAAAAGTTTTAGTTGTATGTTTTCAAAAACAGCCAACATTATTCACCATATTGTTGCGGAATTGATTATCCAGAAAATGGGCGGCAACATGGGCTGGCAGCAGATTGTACAGAATGTGCTTGTTGGATTCCTGCAGAACAGCCATTTCTCGTTTCTCATGCGATGCCTGCAATTGCCACAGAAAGTCTAACCGAGCTGTCCATTCGACTTGACGGCCGTGCGCTAAGATGGCTATCATGAAAATGACGATGCGCGCTAGTGATATTGTGTGCAGTGGTATTGATGAACTGGAACGACAAAACAAGAAAATGTTAAGTAAGCAAAGTCATAAAAACGCAGAGAAATTTTATCGAGTTTCAAAATGATTGTGTACTTTATGCCGGCGTTCACAACAAATTTTTTGTATCGTTGAATCGTAAAAATTCTTTCAAATCGCAGTTCAGGGGATTGTATAAAAGAAATAAAAGTTGAAATGTGCGAGACTATAGCGATGTATACTCTCTGATGCAGACAATTTAATGGTCGATATGAACTTGAACTAACGGTAAGAATGCACGTCAATATTGATGCCGAATTCATTTCATCAGAATGGGTGTGAGTCACCGTTAAAATAATTTTGCCTTTCGAAGGTCAAGAAATTTCTCTAGTCTTACGGCCAATTATTTCCAATTCCAATACCGAAAATGAAATCGTAAAATTATTTGCAGGTGGTAAGCGCCCCGTTACCCGGGAAAAAATGTCATAGCGAGTAAAATTCTGTGGAAAAATTCACTCTCACTGTGAGAAGAAAGATCTCGTAAAGTTTGACATACATTAGGAGCATGTGGACAAGGATGGGAGGACACAAATTATTTTTTTTAGAAATGCGTCCGAATCCTTGTTCATAACGAATCGCTAATCTTCTAGAGATAAAAACCTGAAGACCAGCGAAGAATCAACCAATACGAATTTCCAAGGAATGAGTCATTACCGAGGGGTGAGAACCACTTTTTTGGATTATTGATTATTTGGAAGTAGTTCCACCACTCGGTGTTCTCGTAAGTCGATTTAACAAGCCGGGAAATTTAGAAACCAAAAGAACTAAAATCCCAAGCAAAAAATTCAAATAAAAAACCCAACCAAAATTTTTGTTTCTTTACTTACTTCACTTTCGAATCGTAGCACTCAAATATGATTGTATGGGACAGTTCAATGAATAATGCATAAACCACTCCCATGAAGGTAACGAGTATTGTCTTAACAATAATTGGTAATCTGAAATATTTGAAAAGATGAGAAACATTACAAAATTGTCATGGCATGAGACGCGGCGCAGAAAGACCAACCTTAAAAATACTGATACAGATAGAAAAGCAAACGCTGCTGCTAGTGAGATATACTGTGGTAATGTACATCGTCTATGGCTAATATAGTCCTCATTTCCTCCGTACAAAACTGACGGATCAATGTGCGCATTTGATGTTGCATTGTACGTACAAGTATGATCCGATATGCATGTGAACTAAGCGGACAATTTATTTTTAGTAACAAAATCTTTTCCCTCTGTGCTCTGTTTCTTGGTATACATACCACATTCACTTGGCCCACCGAATATAGCAAAACAATTGTAAAAACGGTGATAGCCAACCTCAACGAGAAACTCTGCGATAAGTCCCAAAATATCCACTTTAGTCGTACAGCTAGTAGTAACATTAAGATGGAACTGATCCAAATAAATGCCGTCAAAAACAGCAGTAATAAAATTAAGGTACGTGGTAATGCCGACACCTAAAAGTATTGTTTTTGATGGTTTGTTTAATTATAACGTTCCAGTCTACAAGCACGCTGAAAATATAAAGCATTCGAAAAGTAAATCCAACCTGTAATGCAGCAGCAAGTATTAGCAACAATAAGCTGCAACACATTGCCGTTGAGAATCCAAGATCCAAATCTTGATGATATTCGCGTTCCTTGTCACTTTCCCGAAAACGTAACGTGAATCGATTAACATGTACTGACTTTTCACGGTCCACACTTCGCGCCTCTATTGCTTGTGATAGAAATTTATTGACCCGATTGGTTGGCTGGTGATAGACGCTGGAATGGCGCTTTTTGAATGGTCGTTTGAATTTCTCGGTGACTTTGTTCTGGAAGAAGCATAAGATTCATATTGACGGAACGTTGAATGGACGGATGCAATGTTTGTATTATAATGGAATCAAGTGGTTAAAAATCGAGCAATGTTAATTGCGTTTTGTTTCTACAATTGAGAACTAATTCTACGAAGAATGTCATTCAGCAAGTGTGATGTGTGGTTAGGCGTGTAAAAATTTGCCATGCAAATGGACCGTGACAAGTAATGTTTTGTTTGTCATCAGTGTTCAGTTTTCACCCATTACGATCTGCGCACCCAAACTAAAATAACGAAAATGTTCGAAACGAAAAATAATGAGCATTTGAACTGGGTATCCATTTTTCGATAATGAAATGACAATACCAGGAATCTGAAATGTTCCTAGAATTGAAAATCCTCAAAGGTTCTATGATAAGAAGTCACTCAAATAATGTACTCATCTAAGGACGAAACTGTTCATTGATGTTACGAGCCGATAATTTCAATTCAATTTCTTATATTCATTTTACGTACGTGTTACCACATGAGGACAACATTACGGTATGTGTAATTAACGTTGACATCGCTTGTGGAATGAATAAAACTTGAATTGAATTGAAATTGTTGGTCCCTTAGACTTCTTTCTTTTCCCCACAGCCGCAGCCAACACACTGCTGAGTGGCCTCAAAAAATTTTTCACCAATGGCAACTCGTAAAAATCGTCCAGACCAAAAAGTCAGCGAAAGTCAGCTGATAAAACTTCGATGTAAAAAATCATTGTGCGTACAAAAATCAGTAGAATACGCTGGATGCGGAGAAAGTCATTCATTACATGTGGGACAATTTGTGGGAAGAGGAGGTATGCAACAACACTAGTCAAAATAGCAGCTTCCAAAGCTAGTTCCTTAAACAACAAAATTGAGTTCTCGAGTGTCATGAATTGTTCCGAATTAATGAAGTACTTCCAGCATCCACCGAAATATATTTTACTTTACTAAGGAGGTAACGAATCTATTCCTTCACGGTTGAAAACCTTTACCTTGCTCGTAAAGTAGAATAGCATGCTTCACATGGGAAATTGCTGAAGCCCTCGGATAATTTCAATCATCTGGATACGAGATATGAAATTACTTCACTGGCATAGTAATCAACTACCAATCGGTGTCACATCCGGAAAGTTGTCAGTTTTTTCGAGTTTTCTTTAGCTACCTAAAATATTTTTCTGAACAAGAAGTTGTTCAACGGTATGCCTCTAAAATGCACCGATCTCTTTATAAGTTAGGTTCACCCTCACGTCGATAAGTACAGCCGCTCATAAGAAATTATATATATTCCTTTCAACAAAAATGTCGCTACCCTAATAGCTCTTGGTACATATTTCACACAAAATTAATGGGGCCGATTTAACGATTCCAGCGCCCTGGAGATTCTATAATGAAGTTAAGAAATGATCGCGAGCGAAGCGAGCCTAACTTTTT
>JANTFA010065671.1:0-14790 GCA_026413405.1 Phytosciara flavipes | reverse complement strand
CCGGCTTCGGCCCAGCTGGCATACAAAATCGGTGCAGCGTGTCCTTTCGACAAAACCAATCGATCACTGGAAGGATCGCGTGGTGCAGACAATTTGTACCGCATCGTGTGGAAATACAGCACACTCATCAGTTCCGCAATCGATGAGCATGATGTTGGATGCCTGTAAAACGCAAGTTATAATCATTTAGCGATCGTATGATAGATAGGACACATCGTCTTGAGGTTGTAACAGCTTTGTACGTAATTACTTGAATCAACTTTTCTTTTTTAAACGCTCTGTTATCAAACAACGCTACACTTGATTGTTTATCATCAAAATGATTTAATAAAAACCATGAGCCGAGAGAGTGTGCACTAATACCGCAAACCATATCAGTCATGACTGAAAGAACGTAATTAGTTATAAACATAATGAGCGCCAATGAAGCAGGTACTGACTGTTCATGCAATTTTATCGATACACTTTCAATCATGTGTAACACAATGAGCTGTTATGTGTAGTGTAACGACCGTATTTTAATGTCAAGGCTTTTTCAGACTAAACATTTGATTTGAATTTAGCCAACAATTTCGATGCGTATCTACGCAGGCCTCTCTTGAAGATTTGTTGGCACGACTCACGGGACACCTACATTATCGACGCACTTGTGGTAGAGTTTTAACGACCGATGCTCTGTCTAGAACGGAAGCCAACTATTTCGTAAGTCAAAATAGGCTGAGTTGTTCATCGTAGTCGGCAGCTGTCAAGATTTTTATGTGACTCAATACTACAAAAGAAAATACCACGAGGGCAGTTTTGCAGCAACATCGCAGAGATTCTTTGTTATAAAACTCTCAAGGTAGAGTGTCCGATTTCGATCCTCTAGTTTTGTAGAGACTCTTTGGGGTTGCTAGAAAGCTGCCACTCATAAACTTGAAATGCGTTGCTTAGACTCTTAGAAAATTGTTGTAACTGAGTAAAATGCAGACCTATAATGAGTCTTTTTATACCGCAAAATCGACCAAAAATGATTTGCATTAAAAAACCAACTGCAATTTTTCACTGATAGAAAGAAGCATATTAGTGGTTGGTAGTGACACATTGACGATAATTTCTATGCAAATTCAGAGATTGTTGGCTGATTTTGTGGTAGATTGTTTTTTATGAAAGTGAATTTTTAAAATCCCATACCAGGTTTTTCTTCTCTTACGTTTGTAACACGCCGAATTCAAATACCCGAGTAAGGGCAAACCTTGAACTGATAGGCCCACAGTGATTTCTGCATACAAAAATTGAGCAAATTTCATCCGATTCTCGTAAACTCTTTTTTGTTCGAAAGATAATTTCGGTGACCTAAGAAAATGGCCGCCTGCCGCCCCATTTTAGGTTTTATTGTTTTTGACCAGTGAGTAAATTTCCCCTGATTTTGGTGGTGAACTATTCTCAGATGTAAATTCTCAAACTAGACTTAGTGCGGGACTTTCGAAATTGTTGTAAGCAATTTTAACAAGGAATGACTTTAAATAGAATGATCGAAAGATGTGGTGTTGCAGAGTAGTTTGGAGATGTATGTCTATTATGGACAACTAGCTTAATGTCGTACGAACTCTCATTGTTTTTTGTTTTGTGTTGAATGCAATCCCCTTGTTGTTGACTTGACTGCGGCGATGACATAATGAACGGTACAGAATTATGCAAACATTATTTGTTTTGCATTACGTTATCACATCAGATGATTGAGTTTATAAGTAGTTTGAAATGGCACTCTGTTAAGACTTTAAAAAAATTGTTCAGATTTGCAGTTTCATTCTGCTGTCTACAATACCAATATTGCTTCACCATAACGATTTTCTGGGTACAATTTTAATTCTTGTTGCAAAGTCTTCAAAATAATGGTGAATGACAAAATGAATTGTTATGCCCTGGTGCATGGCATGGCATTTGTTATGTCCTGGTTGTAGATCCAGGCAATACAACAGAAACGCTACTGCGTTTCGATTTTTCTTACATTCAAGAGGGGTCAATTTTCCGTTGAGGATTCCTGTTGTATTGCCTGGTTATAGATACCATGCCTGGTTGAATAGGAAAAAAACCGAGGGCGAAGGCAAACTTTTACCCTAACTGAATATGGACTGAAATGATACATTCCTTATAGGCAATAGGCAAGTGCATTGAGCTGAGCTATCGTCTGTTTTTATGAGCATTGTTCAATTGCTGCAAACTTTGGGTTTCTTGGGATATCAGTTTTTTACTTTATTTTCATCAGTTTAACGAGTAACAAATAGGCCGAAACCCAATAACATCCAAAAAACACTCAGGAAAACCGGAAATCAAAACACAACAAATCAGCATTCAAAATGATTCTTAACAGGTTTCTTAAATACAGAAAGTCTATGCCGCCCATGACATTCAAATCTGAGAAAAACATATCGTGATGCTCCTCCATCAGTCGAAATATCGGAGAATTTCTCCCGATATCGGTTTTAATGTTTGGTAGATAGACGACGTCCCTTTGTCGAGTGAATCTGGTGCGTTGATGACGTAGTTTAGAATCGACGCGAAGAGAATTAAATCACCCTTTTCTAGCGGTCTAGATTAGAGAGTGTGTAGGACATAAATGACGTCCACCGTAACGGGGGGAGTTGCTTTAACTAAAGTGGAGACGATATGTTAAAGTTATTGGAGAATGGTGGACAAGGGTTGGTCTAAATATCTCGAAAAACAGTGGACGTCATGCGGCTCTCACGTCTGTTATCGACAGCCTCTAGCGAGTCATCGAAATCGTTCTTTTTGTATGGTCTTGAGAAGTTAATTAACAACAATGAGTGACAACTGACCTACAGCAAAGTCATTTGCTGTAGCAATTTATTGATCATTTTGATTGTAATCTAATATCGACCATATCTACGATATCAATAACATTTTGCCCACGATCTAACGGTTGACTTTGCAAATATTCTAATTAAGATCGACTTTATAATTTAGTTGCGTTTGGGAGTGTCGGTGTTTCGTTGAAATTTAGGTCTGAGCCTATTACAATTTACATAACCTGATCGCAAACTCAATTTACAATCTTTTATTAATTGAACCGATAAATAGAGTAAAAGCGAATCATGTAAAAGAGTCAAACATCATTACACCTCTAGTAAACTGGTTTTGCTTTGCTGAAACAAAATACCTTACTCATTCTATTGAACTTTCAATTGCTATTTGAATAACAGACATTAGACAGAGAGCGATATAAGGTGTGGTGAAACTGCTATTGGTTAGATTTTGCGATTTACCTCCGTGCTTATAACAATGCAAAAAAAACAAAATTTTTGAATTACAAAAAAACGAGAAAAGACGCTGCGACTAAGCCCCGTACGATCCCAATGAAAGTAGAGACAAGTAGAAATATTGAGGTTAATCATTGTTAATCACCAGTTTACAGGCGTACTTAAACTTATCATGGTACCTACTGTGATTAACCATGCTTATCAGTGGTTTTCCCCTCGAAATCCGTACGTCATCCGGCTTGTTCGACTTGGCCATACCTTGCCGAATCCATTTTTCTTAAACCAAGACAAAATTAGGAGTGATAAGAAATGGCCCGACTGAGCATCGAACTCGCAAACTTTGCGTGGAAAGCAGCAATGCTAAGCATTACACCACACATTCATATAATAACAAAAGCGAATTCCGAATGATATTTTTGCAACTAAATTGATTCCTTAACCTCTCTCTAAGGCGTCTAGCTCACGATCCAGTGACGCAATTTGGATGCAATTTTTTTCCTGAATCTGCATTGATAGATACTGAATCTATGATTTGTTGCTACATTTACACTTCCGACGTTCATTTTCCCGTAGATATCTTCAAAAAAACGCTAAAACACTTAAATGCATGATGTGCCGTCTGAAAATGCCCATCTTCGAGCTTGACCTCACAATTTCCGCTACGTTTCAGGGTAATAACTTGAGTACATCTTAAGTTACCGACGTGACGGACGGACTTTTGTAAGTTTTAGATTCGGCATCTATAGGCATCCCAAAATCTTACCCACAAACTCCCACGCCTCAATGGACAGTTGGAATTTTGACAACTTCGACGTAAAACATCATTCTAAGCAAAAAATTGTTCTACAGTATGACTCTAAAATGCACACATTTTTTTATAAAAATAATTCCGTTCACAAAAAGCGACCCAAAACCGAACCATTTTTGTCAGCCGCCAAAAATGTGCCTGAGGCCATATGCAGCCGCGTTGAATTTAAGTATGTCTGAGGTGGTTTGTAGCTAGAAATGAATGCTTGGCCACACCTTAGGTCATTAGAATATTTGAAAACAGTCTGAAATCGAAGATATATGGCCGCCAATTCAGAATTTTTACATGAGCGGCTCTACATTTCGAAGTTTAAACGAACTTATAAAAAAATCGGTGCATTTTGCTAATAGCCCATCGTACTTCGTACGGGGCTAAAACTAGAGGTAAGGTCATTAGCATGATTAATCGGCGTGTCTTTTCTCTGTCCTATGAAAAGTGAATGTAAAACAAATGTTTTGTAGAATTATGCCATGCCTTTCAGGAATAATCTGCAATGTTACAAATACATTGTGGCATGGCCGGTACCTCAATATTTATAGAAATGATTTATTGTATCGTTGAGGGACTTATAATATCAATTCCAAACAAGCTAAAATGTAATTTAAATGAAATTAAGGTCAAAAAGGTCATACATTACGACTGATAATGGGCAAATAAAGTATAGGCTGTCGCTCTCACTCTACCTCTCTCTCTCCTCTACTATCATATACGTCAAGCGCAGCTATAATAAGACTCAACAGTTGAGCTGATAATGGAAGGAAATGTTGGAACTCAGAGCTTCGTTGTTAAATCAATATCTGTGAAAACGTGGATAGTGCATCCTATAACATTGCCATATGAAACTCACAACCACATGTTTGAATAGAAATTCAATTTTCCTCAGACTCATTATAAAAAAGCCGACACATAAAACTGGCTACACATTTCATTATTATACAAATGCAATTCAACGAACACCATCTCGTACAATATAGCCGAATATGGTGTGACAAGCACTTTTTTTACAACAAAACTGCTAATCAAAGAAATTTGAGGAAAAAGAAAAAAATTATTTACCCCGATTTCGATGCCTGAGTTGATGTAATGGAATGAATGCGTAGACGATGAGCAATGTCCTTCAACTCCTGGACAGTTTTGGCTTCGGTTTTATGGAAGGTTGCCATTTCAAATGCTTTTTTAGAATGGAATATTTTCGATTCAAATCACACACTGACTCGTAATGTTTTAATGCACCCGTCTTGCTTCGACTCAAATGACAGACTGTTCCACGTAATATTGAGACGAAATATGTGCTTGCTGGAGGATATATTTGGAGTTCTCAGTTTGTTACTCAGAGACCGGTGTACTTATTCTCTCTCTCTCTCATTATAGAAAAAACGTAGTCGCGAATGCTATACGTTACGTTCGTTCCATTTTTTCTCGATTAGACGGCATATCAAATTTTATACTCGGTCAAATAGTTATATGAAGCGAAAGTTTTATGTAAAATTCTGTGATACATTCAACAGTTACACTTAAGTACACCAATTCAATGCGATCAGAGAATGCAATCAGTTTGGACCTCCGTCATCATATATTAGTAAAGTTGCCACTATGTTCGATGAGTGAATATGAACACCGTGAACAACAATAGTCGTTTACATTGGATGCAGCGAAAGTAATTCATTACATGACAGAACCTTTATAGTGGATAAAATAAAGCTCACAAGTGTGTTTTTGAGCAGCTACACTTGTCGAAAAACAGTTACAAGTGAGTTTCCTTTTGTCATAAAATTGTTTCCGAATTAATCAATAACGGTAGCAGCAGAATTACTGCCTGATATACCATGCGATAGTTGAAGTTCACATAAAAATTCCGGAGACACGTACCGAATAAATGTTCCAACATGTAATGGATCGTTTTCGCAGAGAGCGTATTGCTATCTAATTTCTACTTTCGCACCGGCAGGCAGTAAACACATTTTTTATCACTAAATATGAATTCCCAGACATGTTTTTTCTGCATTGTATCTGTCTGCATTGCAGACTCTGCAATAAGTTTACGTGCTCTTGTTTCATGTTGAAAAAAAAGAAGAAATTTTTAAAGGTCTGGGCTCGGATTTAAAAAATAATTTTTTATATTCCGCCGAGGGGGAACATAGCCTTTTAGCTCTTTTCAAATCAACAGATTATGGTTGAAGAAGTCAATAAAAACGTAATTATTATGCGTGTTGTTTGTCTGGAGTTCAACGATGGTTTAACTTGACTGTAGTTATACACACACAGCAACGCGAAAAAGATCTAATTCAAATTTTTCTTCTGCAAGGTGTGACAACAGTAATTCGTTTTATAGCGTATGTCGAAAGGAATGTTTCTGGGGATGAGAGGCTTTCAGCACAAGTCGAAAACGAGTTCTGAAATCAAATTTGCTAAAAAAGCCTTTAAGCATATGGAAGGAACAACGTTTCCTTTTTTATAGTGTGCTGGAATAAGCGTCGAAGACCCGATATTCTAACACTAGACAAACCTACTCAAAATTTGAATTGAATTGGCGTGACAGTTGGCGTGAAAGAGGCCGAATTCAAATCTTTTATTTTCTTTCCAACCCTCAACTTTGACGGTATAACAAAAGAGAAATTTGTATTAGGTGTTCTTCGGGTCACTTGTTGTTGCTACACTGTAGCAATGCTACAGTAAGGTTTTTTGGCACTTCAACACCAGAACCGAGCAGCCAGAACTGAATTGAAATAAGAAGCACACTCGGCGCATTAGTCGAAAGTTTTCAGATAAATTTGAGTTTCTAATGTTGGCATGATACTAGGTTCCGAGGTTTCCTACAAAATAAAGGGCCAAATGACGGTGAAAAATCTGTTCTTGGAGTTCGTTTATTCGGTTCGGACCATGCGTAACTTCATTGCAATGTACTAATGCTCACAAAGGTAGGGAACTTTGACGGCATTACCTGTAAGCGAGGAACATAGTTTGAAGATGATCTGGAGCCACAGATCGCACAATGTTCGCCTCAAGGCGCTTTGGAAAGAAATTGGTTCATTGGATCGTGAGGGATCATTCAAGAAGTAAGTAACGCAAAAACATGAGACGAAAGATGTTGTTCGTATGCAATCTCGATGTTTAGTCTCATGTTTTTGGTTTGCATATACTTTATGAATGGTCCCTCACGATCCAATGAACTAATTTCTCTCCAGAGCACCTTGAGGTACAACAAAAATTGTGCAATCTGTGGCTCTAGATCATCTTCCCCGGTCAAAGTTACGCAATTCTCATGTGTCACATAAATTGGGAGAAAAAAAGTTCGCGGACGGTTAACATAACAGATCAGCCACGATTTTTCTTTTGACCCAGAACCTAGTATAGATATTACTATTCTACAGTGGGTTTCCTAGTGGCAACACAATCATCTGAATTTTTACCAATCGAATATTTTATTAAATTTGTTGCCGCCTCATACTTAAACGTCGCTCCTCAATTAAGTTGTCTCGATGTGTGTAGATATAGTCCGTAACATTTGGCAATCCCTTCACTACGTTCGCTTTATGTCCTGCTCGCGGTTTATTCATTACCGTTGCATTGTACCTTTTTTGTGATGGAAATTAATACAAATTGTGATCAATATGTGAGCGTCGTAAAGCAAGAAAGAATTGAGTCGGATTCCCACCATTGATTATTTTCCGTATTGTAGCATTCGTTGAACGGAATTTTTATGATTCCATTGTATCCGCCAATGACGAAAATCATGTCGTCCAGCACTTCAATACCGAAATTGCTCCGTTCGTATGTCATTTCCGGTATCGTACTCCATTCATTGGTTTTCGTATTGAATTTTTCGCATGACTTCAATCGAACTGTTCCGTCAAAACCACCCATTACGAATAAACATCCCTTGAATCCAATGCACGACACACCGGATCGCCTCGAAACCATTGGCCGTATGTTGACCCATTCATTGGTATTTGGATCGAAATATTCTGCGCTGCTCAGGCACGTTTGACCGTCAAAGCCACCAGCTATGTATATCTTACCATCTATTGTGCATGCATGGGCATCCGATCTTAGTACATTCATACTGGGTATGAGAGTCCATTGATTGGTGTTTGGATCGTACCGCTCACATGTGCTTAGCCGTTGAGTGCCATCAAAACCACCCAACGCATAGATGCATCCATTCAATTCAGTTACACTCACGTAGCTTCTATGTGTGTGCATTGGGGAAATCTGTTGGCCCGAAGAAAGATCAATGGATGATTTCAGTTGGTTAAGTTAATCGACCGACTTCACGCCAAATTTTGTTCACAGCATCAAAAACACAGCACGTGTTGAAGAAATTCCTCCCATCGAATCCTCCAATCAGATACAGTAATGTTCCGATAACTGCTGTGCCATGATAGCAGCGCGGAGCGTCTGGTTTCTGTGGTACATTCACCCAACGATCGGCTAAAAATTGAATTAGATTTTTCGTTTCTATGTGTCTCATGTGCAACCCTACAACAACCTCGAGTATCGTACGTTTCCACGACGGCCACAGGACGATTTTGCCAACCACCAGTTAAGAATATGACGTCATGTGGAATGCGAGGCACAGCCATTCGAGGAGTTACTATCTGAGAATGATTATCTTGAACGCAATGGTAATAAACACTGAGCTGAGCGCACCTTTATATTTTGAGCACCTAAATCGTTTAGGTCATTCAAGAAATTCAGAACCTCTAATATGATAGGTTGAGTCTCTGCATTATTCACAACATACTCGTGGCTGATGATGTTGTCCATGAAGTACTGTAAAATTTTCAGCATCATCCCTAAACTGAAGTTTAAAGTATCAAGACCTACCGTAGCATTCAGACAACCTAATCGAATTGCTGATAACAATTTCGCAATGTGAGCTTGTCTTGCCTCGCGATCGTGCTCTATCCACCGTAAAATGCATTGCCACACCAAGCATTCGTCTTTCACATTCAACAAATCATCATTCAGTATGGTGAATAGTTCTTCCATTGGCATTTCCATCAACTGTTCACTGTTCACAGCAACCTCCTCGAAATTTCTCAGAACATACAGATGGGCCACTTTGTACAAGTCCTTATTTTCACGAACGCTACACATTACGGTCACATTAACGACTCTAGCTGAGTTTTTGGGAAAAGCAGAAAACTTTACATGGCAAATCGCATGATTCCGATGCAATTGGTTGCGCTTAATGATTTCGTTAGAAATTGAACACATAGTTGGACCAGTCCAACCATGGCAACGTAATCAGCTACAACTAGAATCTCGTTCACATTTTTCTCGGTCAGATCGCACGTTCTCAGGTACGAATATTCAATGATTTTGGTTATGGCGAAGGAACTTACACCTGGGATTTGGATGTCCATAACATCGCTAACATTTTCCTTGTTACTAGACACATCACTCGATGCCCTCGAATTAAATGCCTTTCTATGGGAATGAGAGAAAGATTTCGAATTTAAAAGGAATTTTTTTCATTTGACCAACATACTGAAAGTAGTCACTGCAAGCCGACAATATTGGTCTATGAACGTAAATTGTAGTGCCGCTGTCTATAAATAAGAGTACAGTTGATTGATGCAATCAAAAACTTTTAATTGTAAAAAACAGCTTTCTAGCAGCTCCACAGAGTTTGTGTTATGAAATTCTCACGGTACACTGTCTGATTTTGTAAACAAACCCTGTGAAATTGCTAGAAAGCTGCCTCGTAAACAGTATCAACACCCACCTATTGTTATTGTTGCATCGCACAATGAATTGTTCTGTCGCATTTCGAAAAGATTTCGCATCGCCTGATTGCTCAGGCAAGTTTTTAAAGCATGACGTGAATTTTGAGCTTCCATTAATTTTCAAAATTGATTTAAAAAAACAAAGAAAAAATTAAACGAAAAAAATTTTGAGTACTGCTGCGTTGATTTTTAAGCAATGTTCAAAATTTTAGTCGGACTTTCTGTTCTGACACCAGCACCATGTTGTGGTGGCTTAGATCAGTTTCAACATTACACAGTTTGAATTTAAAAAACAGTTGTTGTCTTAACTTCGAACTACAGATCACAAACAGAGTCCATATTACCAACATAAGGAGGACATGTACTATTAGATAGCGTAGGTACGATTATAGCTCGTCGTCCATCTCAAAACTACTCTGCATCTTTAAATCATTCCATTTAAACTCATACCTCAGGTGAAATTTACTCGAGATATGTGCAAAAAACACTAAAACCCAAAATGGCGGCCATTTTCTCAGTTTACCGCTTTACTGTTTTCATTATCTTTCGAACAAAAAAAGAAGAGAACAGAAGCTTACGAAAATCGGATGAAATTTACTACATTTATACGTAAAAAACCAGTCCCTGGCTTCCTAGCATCTTAAGGCCTCGAGCTCACGATCCACTGAACCGATTTTCATAACCTTTCTTTTCGTGTATTGATCGAATGATCGTACTTATGATTTACTTTCCTATCCTAAATAAGTCCGATCGCATAGATCGAGCGACTGTTGTCAGCTGCTATGTCATAACGCCATAGTACTCATGAGCAGCCCGTACTCAACTTGTAGTGAATCCCCGACTGTTAACATTCACATCCTCATCACGGTGAACACCGATGATATTTGAATAAAAACTAAGTGAACGAAAACGGTGGATTGGGACAAAGTCTATGATCAGGTCCTTTCGTTTGGGTACTAACCAGTGAAGATAGTTTTTCGTGCGCAGCATCTGGCTCACATAATGAGACTAGTAGTATACATAGTATACCATTACCTTGTCCAGTGACTGGCAAACTTTAAAGTGAAATGTGTGAGAAATCTAAATCTTTCAAAAATGGGGGTTGTCATCTGTTATCGGCAACGTTGACTAAAATAAACGCTTAGCTCCACGTAGCCACGGTTCTCCTCAACTTGCACTTTCTTTACTCGTTTATTGCTGCTACTTGTCGCCTCAAATGAGGTGGAGCGATGTTTGATAACACGTGGAGCCACGGAACCAGGGTTGAGTTCACCGAACCTGTGATTGTTCTCATTGCAATGTTGAGCTGAGTGTCCACTTTGTTAATATGACTACTCATATACCAAACGGGTGCACAACATTCAGCCACAGAATATACCAGAGAAAGTGTCGCATTTCTGAGTGTGTTGCCAAATGAGGTAAATAGATTACGTATGAGGTACAGAACGAAGCACTTCGAACAAACGAAGTATCATGATACTCTGCAGAGTAAACGCAAATATAGCAGTGCGTTTGCCGTTAAACTTTTCTTAGAGCATCTTGGGTTCTTTCGAGAATGGTACACTATTACACTAGTAAGATGTGAATGATTCGCCACGGTTGATATAAGAAAAGTCTTGCAGACTCAGAGCTACTCCAGAACCTAGTTCGGTTCAGCACTAATGTTCCAGACGTTATAAGGTCTAACATTTGAGCTCAGGAAATTGTACAAGAGCAAACAGTCCGTTATTAATGGCAAGAACGGTCTTACATCTGGCCAGTAGACTCTTGAAAAGCAATCATTTTGAACTAATGAAGCAAAAATTATTCTACATCAGACACTCAGACTATGCTTAACGACAAGCCCACCGTCTGCAATAGAAAGCCAAATTCAAAACAAAAACAATTCGTTTTCACCGTCCGTTTTTTATTCACTTCATTCGTCGTATTTCATTG
The DNA here is from genome assembly GCA_026413405.1 of Phytosciara flavipes. Classification (NCBI taxonomy): domain Eukaryota; kingdom Metazoa; phylum Arthropoda; class Insecta; order Diptera; family Sciaridae; genus Phytosciara; species Phytosciara flavipes. The sequence continues at coordinate 3,055 of JANTFA010065671.1, read as the reverse complement.
CTATACCTGATCGACCATCCACAATTTTAGTCGGTTTACTTAGACCTAAAGCTGGATCTAAGCCTGTCCACGAACGATTTTGAAACGTTGAATGCGAATCCATTTGCATGACTTCCAAGTTATCCCGTTTCATTACGGCACTCCCCGAACCATCACCAACTTCACTCGTACCATCCGCTAAATTGATTAAACGAACTTTACCACTGACAAGGCTGACATCACTTTCACCCTCCTCCGGCGCCACGTCACCAAACTCCCGATACAGTTTGCCATTCGGCAAAACTTCTTTGAATTCAACGAAATACCGTTCCGGTATATTTTGACGCCATGCCGGATTTAGTGCCACTTCCACTTCAAATGTCGATAGCAATGGTTTATAGAAATCACGAGAGGTAATCAATCGATTTTCCGGACAGCCGATCAGTACAAAGCAGTCAATGTCTAAAAAATTGGCTAATTTGGCAGGATTCACTTTGCCCACCGATATGAGATAAGTTCGAACGCCACGAATTTTTGCTAATTGTTGGATATGTTTCACCACATCGAGATAACCTTTGGCCGTTAACGTTGCTACGACGATACCCAACGACTGCGCATCTTTACATTTCTCAATGTAGTAATACCGTCGCTTCATCCAATTGGTGCTGAATGGATCAATCTTTTTCAAACTCTTCACTCGTTGTGATAGATCGTACAAGTACCAATTCTTTTCTACAGTAGAAACGAGACGTTTCAGTTAGTATTGAAATTAAGTTGCGTCTCAGAGGGACAGGGAGCTCACCTTGTAGAGAAACATTCAAATTGAAAAACGATTGATCATCCTTGCCGATGTAGACGCAGGTCGAAATGTTTTCCAATTGAATTGATTTTAAGTCATAGCCAAGTATGTCTGGATCGGAATTCACCGCCAATTCGGCAAATTTTATTTGTGAATGCGATTTGAATGTCGTACGAATTGCATCTGGAATGAATGGAAAGTTTTCAGCGTCAAGGCTGCACTGTATTCGATGCACTGATGTACCCACCTAAACTGTAGTGATATCCGACATCGTAAAATATCAATATTTCAGCTGCACTTTCGATGTCCAGCTGAAGTATTCCATTCAAAAGTGCTTCAGGTTCAATAGGAAAATTTGGGAAAACATAATGCACCGGTAGCCTCGATACTCTGCTCAGACAAGCATGTCCAAAATGAATTATTGCATCGGCATCAATGTGTGCAGCAGCAATCTAAACGAATAACTACATGTTACTCATCTGCATCGAAGCGATTCAATCGACTCTGAGTCAACGTACCTCGTCTATACAACAGCTACCGTACGATGTATCCCCTAGAACAAACACTTCAGAGTCAACCAGTTGCGATAATTGTTGAGTGATGTCGATGCTAAATGCTATGAGATTATCGGGAAATTGAAGGCACACCTGGAATGAAATCATTTCGGTTGGTCTTTAATGTGCCCTATCGTTGAATGAAATTGTCTTACCCTTTTGAAATTATTCTCTTTAATCCACGTCGAACATTCGCAACACCGTGTCTCGTTCCATATTTCTTGAATCAGTTGTCCGCCTACTACTGTGTCAGTGTCTCTCTCAATAACCTCCGCATCGTTGGAACTAAAGGCCGACGTCATGGTAAGTTAAAGGACATTCAACAAAATTGCTTATTGACAAAATACAAGCCTTGAAATTCACACTGACCACTAATGACACGCGCGTTTGACAGTGACATTTACTCCGAAAGTTCATCCAGAACACGGGTATGGATCATGGATCCAAAATGAAGCGAATGAATGAATCAAAATTATTAGCGCGGTTGCGGGTATTTGAACGGAGACTTTTTTCGAAACTGTATTCTGTTGGAGAGGTATCGCCAGTCAATCGGCTGACCCACCACGTTTGATGATACGTTGAATTTCTAAATGAAAATTTCCCCAAACTTGACGTGGATAATAATCAGAAGAGGTGTTTCAGTGTCACCGTTTACCTAAAAAATGGGATGGTGCTACCTGCACGGCAGTATAAAATCTTCACTGTTTTCTGTTGCCGATTTTAGCACCTTTCGTTGTTAAAGTGGGGCTCTCATGCCTATTGATAAAGCCAAATCAGGATACCGTTTCCATAACTCTTCCAACATAGCACTTTCATTCTAGCTTCAACGATCTCACGGGTCATGTTCAACGATACTACTCGTAAAGCAAAGGTTCAAAGCTCACGTACACTATCGGCGCTTATAGATTCAAGTCCTCTTTACTTAAGTTGATTAACATCTTCAGTAGCTTTAGATTTAACCAACTGTGTGATGCTTACTTGGGTCTGAACCCACAGTGGCTTCTGATTTGTACTGATACATTGATATTGATTGGCGCCAAATAAAACCACTTTCTTACACTTTAAAAGTCTAATAAAAGACTAGCTTAAATTCTACTTCAACAAGCAATGGCGAACATTATAAGAATCACAGCTAGATTGTAGATAGACCTTGTGACCTAGGTTAAGGTGTCTGGATCTCGTCGCAGCACACTCCAAACAACTTACCTAATAGACAATGTCGAAAAACGAAAAATGTTGGTTTTTTTTGCAATTATCGCAAGAAAGACGAAAGTAGATAGGCCTCCTAACCATGTTTTGTTGCGGAAGTTCCTAGTTTTTTAGTATTTCCGGTTTATAATTGAATCTCCCGCAAAAAAAAATGTGGAATCCACATAGAGTATTAAGTTTGCTGCATAACGTCGGTTCACTATTCTCACTCTGAATTCATCATGAATGAACTATTTTTTGGCTAATGTCACAAAATGTCAGTAAAATTTCTGTGTTTCAAAAATTTCAGGAAGAAAAATTGCATTTTAATTAAGTAATTCAAAGTGATTCGTTTTAATTCTTGGCCAAAAAATAGTTCCGTGTGTGTGTTATCTAGTGTAATAGACCAAAATATCGGAAAATTCCGCAAAATATATTTAAGGCAAATAATTTAGCAGGAGACTGTGTGTGTTACTTAGAAATCCAATTTTTCTTCTAACTACGTGCTTGTTATTCATGTTATACTTGATCGTTT
>JANTFA010065560.1:0-14793 GCA_026413405.1 Phytosciara flavipes | reverse complement strand
TTTTTTTTAACATTGAGCCTCTTATTTAGTATGAAACATTGGAACGCGATATTATACCAACATTTATATGAAAATGGATGGCTACTGCGCCGAGTAGGACCCCATAATGTTCTGGGGCTTGGTAGTCATCGATGTTTTGGGTTAATTCGATTGTCACTTGACAGTTAGCTTGCTTTTCCGACAAATAAATTGTCTTACCTCTTAAGGGTCATACACAAATGACATCTCACCCTAGCGTCTTCCACCAAAAATTCTCATTTTCGGACTATTTTTGATCATTTTCACGGTATTTTTGAGCTATTCTTGTAAATTTTTGTCATTTTGAGGGAGGGGTCAAAAGTGTGACGTCATTTTTGTATGAACCTCAAGGCGATATCCATAAATCACGTCCTCTTTCAAGATGAGAGGGGGATACGATGAAAGTGTAATAGGAAAAGCGCGGACAATGGGGGGGTCTGTAAAAAGTGAGGATGGTCCCTCAGAGGGGAGATTAGGGTCAAAGGTAACAGAGAAATTACACCCCTTCCTATTAGTCTATCGTAGAAAGGTTGTATACAACAGGTTAAGACACCACTGAGATGATCAAGAAGACGGTGGCACCCGATTTTTCTAGTGGTGACATCTGCACTCATAAAATTTTGTATGACAATTCCAACTCAACAAAACTATTTTATTTTCTTCAAGTTTACTTTGCACACAATCTGTGAGTGCGTTTTCAATTTTGTGTGACGCCCGTCTTCGTGTGTGTCTTAACCTGTTGTAAACAACCGTGTAAAGTAGTAGTTGTCTCAACATTAAAAGAAACTGCTGACACGACTTGTCGACCATCCCTGATAGTGTAGGCTCATTCTCGAATTTTGGTCATAGCACTCTAGCTTCACTCGCCAACACCCAAATGTAAGCCGTCAATTTTGTACACAATTGACGTCCCGCCATTTTATCAAATTTTGAGACTCTCCCCCTGCGTCACGCAAAAAATGCCAAATTTGACCCAAATTCGTCTCTTAAGACATATTAAACGATCCCAACCCAATTGATGTTATTCCTTCCGCATGCGATATAAATCAAACATTTACATTCGTAAATGTCATAACATTGGCAACGCATGTGAAATGAATAGGATTTGAATGGTTGAGTATGTCGATACCTACTATTCTCACACTGTAATTTTTTGTTTATGTTTTACCTATAAAAACCGTTTTTAAGGAACTGTGATGACTACTAATTTTTATTCAATTCAAGGTTATACCAAGAACTGTAATGTTCTATATGAAAATTCCCACAGCACTTTAGCTCCAAGCACCAACTGTAATCATAGTAGGCTCTTTTTATGAGTAAAATATACTCCGAATTTGACATCTCACATTTGAGTGTTGGTATGCTTGATGCTTGAAACTAGAGTGCTATGGAGTTCCTCGTGTATGAGGTAGAGAAACGTTGGAATTTCACAAAACATGACCGAAATAACAAATTTTTCCTAAACTTTGAAAATCCAATTGCAAAAGTTTGTCTTACACTCAACATTTCCGCTTATACGACTCACAATATTCAACTGATCCGAAATAATGTTAGAGAAGCTCTGGTGGCACAATTCAAGCGAGACTTTCGGGATAGGCAAATGACAGTTAAATTCCATACGAAAACAAATAAGGTCATTGAGGGCTTACACTATGAGAAAACGACGTGACTGATGAGGCACAGTTTTACATAGTTGTGTTTCGCTTGGAAATGCAGATAGTATGAAGGAATAATGTTTTAGTACGTATCTGTTATTGTTTCCTCTGTTTAACTGTGGTTGTTATGAAGCAGCTTAAATAATCGATGTGAGTCACTCGAGTAAGGAGCCATTCATAAATTACGCACGCTCAACAGGGAAGAGAGGATAGGCTGACGAAAGCGTACGCTTCATACATTTTTCAAATTTTCTCCGTACATTTTGGAATACGTTAATTTGGGTGTGGGCAATTTGTGAATGGCCCCTAACAAGAGTTAGCTACTTCCTTCGTTTAGCTGAACTTGTTAAGTTTTTATCAATTTTTGATAACGATGACGACCACTAACTAGTCTGATCTAGTATGAGCAGAATGAAGAAGGAATTGAGTAAAATTTTTCGAATTATTGCTAGATCCAAGACAGTATTAGTCATAGCCAGTGAAGTTTATGAAGAAATTCACATCAAATAAGATGATTTCGCAATAATTACTCAAACGCCTCGTTAAAGGCCCGGTCTAGTTCGGGTTCAACCTGACAGTTCCGCCCGAAATCGACTAGACTCTGACTTAAATACGTTAAATTGCATGTATGTGCAATCGAAAACCTAGAAACTTTGTGTAGATACAAATCACAACCGTTTTGATTTACTTCGAGTTCTCGATGAAACGTTGGAATCATTTCCGCATCACCCGAGTCCAACTCGACCACTGGTTCGATCTGAGAGATTGTCAAGGTACCATTCACAGATTATGCAGGCTCTGTTGTAAGAAGTGGTGTCTGACAAAAGCGTACAAAGTTGACAAAAGACTGCTCCATACATTTTGGCGTGTATGAAAAGGGGGAAATCTAAAATTAGTAGCTTTGAGCAAGCGCAATTTCTTAATGGCCCTTTAAGTACGCCTTTTAAATTGTTGCACTCAGTTCAGTTGCAGTTCAAAAATGCCATCTCATTAGGTCATGGCGGCAGTGAGGAGAAGATGACCAACTTTGAGCGTTAGTCATACCTTTTTGCACCTTGGATTTCACTGATTCTGACGTTCGACGCCAAATCGAAAATTGTGTTGACCACCCGTCTAATCTGTCCGTTAAGGGGACGTACACAAATGAAGTCACACTTTGGAAAGTAGGGTTGCTCATCAAAAATACTTATTTTCGGGCTACTTTGTTCATTCTTGAGATATTCTTGTCAATTTTGGTCATTTTAGGGGGAAATGGGTAAAAAATTCAGAACGTGACGTCATTTGTGTACGACCCCTCTAGACTGAATTATTTGATTAGTACTTTTCAATGAAATTCAACACACCCATGTCCACCAAAAATCTTCTATCATGAGATGGTCTGTGCTCGATCCGATCGAAATTAATGTAAATTCTCTAGGAATAGCATTAAAGTGGATCGCATTTCCTTATTCCTTATTCATATATTGTTACGGAAAAACAGATGTTCCGACTAGCAAACTCTTCTCCATTCTATATTCAGCGTTGGTAAGAAAATTGTGCTGAATAGATTGATTCCATCGTATTATATCATATCAATATACTTAACGTAATCGCCATCGTCTTTTTCGTGACAGGGCAAAACGAATGGATACCAACAAAAAAAAAGAATTTTTTTTTTATTTAATTCAGATTTATTATCATCATTGGCAATCTCGTAAACTGCAAACATAATATTTTTCGTGTGTGGCTTTCTGGTAGCACTGAACCGTGTTATGAATATACAAACCAGAGTGAGATTGTTTGTGCAGCATTTAGATAGATTTCTATATAATGGAATCTTGACTATGGAATTCACGCAAGGTGGTACTCAATATCGAATTGACCAACAAGCAAATAGTCGTTGTCTATCGACAGTGTCATAAAATGTGGTAGCTTCTGGGAGACGGAACAAGTCAGATCAAAATTCTAGATTGTAGTGCGAAAAAAAGAGAAATTCTTTTCATCGCCTGCCTGCATTGACCATTTCAATAATCATCATTGCCTTGCCAATATATGCATTTCCATTCTCCACATAGGACAACATGACTGTAGTTTAATTTTGTTTATTTTGCCCCCGAATAAGGAGTATAACAAGATTCATTTCCAAGACACCCGGTCGCCACTCTTTTGCCATTACTACATTTTCCACACAAACAATTTTCAGCCAACATTTTCCTACACATTTTTCTTTCTTTTGATATATTTTCCTATACTTCGCATACCAGCATTGTTTTACACAAAATAAATATTACTTTCACGAACACAGTGATAAAACATGCCGAGAGAGTGTAACACACACACACACACTGGTTGGTAGTAGTATGACGTCATTATATAGCGCATGTCACTGTTTCCAACAAAATTTCTGTATCCTGGCGTTTATGGTGTGTATCATTTCACATTAGTTTTTTTTGGATACAGAATGAAATTTAAAACGGTTGGAAATGAAATTTTACCAATGATGTATGGTCCGAATGAAATTCAAAACGGTTTCAGCGAGAAACGCAAAAATTTGTATTTCAGCGACGATTACACACCCTATCACCTTGCATGTGTGTATATAGAATCTATCCAAATGCGAGGTCCACATACACATGCACCCTATAAACTTGATCACACACACCGAAAAAAATGGGGAAAGGAAGAAGCAAACGAAAAGCAAAAGAAAAAAACACACGAAAATTTCTCTCGTTTATTTGTGTCTGTGATTCCATCGGAGTGTTTGTTCCCAACTTATAGGTTCGAATTTTCCGACGCCATTTGACGTCCGGCCGTTGTCATATTGTTTCTTTTTTAATCTTTTTTTTTTGTTGTGTACATACAAATCGGTGTGTCATGTGACGAATATATGTGCCAGTGTTGTGAGTGAGCTTTTTTTTCTTCGGCTAAATAATATCTGTCACCGACAGGACGAACGCATAACCTCATTTTGTTTTAGTCTGTCGAAGATTGTAATATTTTCCCAACATTCAAATGTGTTCAATTGCTTTGATTTATGAGTGTTTGATGCTTTGCAAGTCATGGGACACTTCCAGGAATTACATATAGAATTCAACAAAAGAAAACCGAAGATTTCAATAGATTTCTTGTGGAATTCCTAGAAGGAACTATAACGAAGAATTGAGCCGTATATATGATTGTGCTCAGCGTGTGCATTGCATATAGATACAAATTCATATGGTGATTTGTCAATATAAAACAAAAATAATCACAAGAAAACGAAGTACCAGAATGATGCTGGCAGTAGTAATGTGTTGCGATTAGTACCAAGAAAAAGTCAAATCACTCGCTGTGTATCGATGAGGCTTTTCAATTAATCGTCTCGAAATTGATAATTCCTTTTGGGACAAAAGTTATTCTGTAAATCATAATTCAAAAACAATTAAATTTTGTTGTTGTGGTACCAGCTCCAACTCTCCAAGTGGCTAGTTCATCCCAACAAAAACGAAAGAAGGAGAATCCATATGCACTTTCATAGAAGTTTCTATTTTCCTCATAAAATTTTTTTCCTTTTCTTTTTTTTTTTTATTTGTGGCAAACGCAAATGGTAACGCCCTCCTTTAAAATATAATGTATTCAGGACGGTGTTTGGTTAATATATGTTCGGATTATGTTTTGTAAATTGATATAAGATAGATCTGAAAAATTAAGTTCATTAATTACTTAGGGGAGGGGGCTGGGCTGCTTTTAAAATTATCTTATTTGTTGTCTGTGAGTGTATGTATAGCCTTCGCGAAATTGAGATAAACAAATTGATTTTGTAAATACAATTTTTCTGTTCCCTATTCGATCGTTGTCTTAACGATGGGAGACATAATATTTTAACCAATCCATTGATTAAATTTGCATAGAAAACATTTTGTGAAACAGTGTCCCACCGGAACGGTCTTTTCGCATTTCACATTAATATTTTACTTCAATCGAATGTTTTTCTTTTTGTAGATTTAAATAAACTTAAGTAAGTAAACAAAACAACAACAAAAAAAAAGCTTTAATATTGACAAAAAAAAAACCAAACGACGAAATAAACAGAGACATGCACAGAAAACGTATAATAAAATAACGACAAAGTGACGAAATTAAAATATTTCGAAGTGGATTCCAAAGAGTGAAATTAAATAAAATTTAAGAAATTTCATCTATCTATCTCTCTCTCCTCGTTACGACAAATAACTTCGCGAAAACAGATGAAATATGACTTTCAAACGAACAAATAATATGCCGGACATTCCGCTCTACCAGGGGTAAGTTTAACCGTTTTTATTTCAATTTTATAATAATTGATAGTCTATTAAATGTACCCATTCCCAAACAACAACAAATGTGTCACCATCAGAACATCAAATCTGTTCCTTCTTTTATGCAATGGTTTACTTACTTTACTTGACAGCCAAATGTAACCAAAGCGGGGTTGGGCATAACGCCGGACCTTCAACAACAACGTTCCAATTACGAATGCCCAGCTCTCGTAGGTCCCATTTAAATGCAGCCCATCCAATTTTTCTTTGGACGTACTCTGGGTCTTGTCACCATCCATCGCATTGACTAACGGAAACTTTCTTTGCCAATCTATCATCGTTCATACGGATCACATGACCCACCCATCTCAGTCGCGCTGCTTTGATATGGCAAACAATGTTTTCGGCTACTAAAATTTCAATGAGTTCGCTATTCCTTCTGATTCTCCACAAATCGTCATCCTTGATTGGTCAACGAGCGTTTAATTTTCCGTTCCTGATTTACTGTTACGGGTCCAAGTTTCGCTGCGCTAAGTGGCTGCTCTCATGCAACCAGAGTTTTCTTCTTCTTCTTCTTTCTAAGCCTATGAACGGTGTTATCAAACGTTTTTGTTAAACAAAGTCCATTTTATTATATCCATTGCTGAATGTAGGCCTCCCCGATTTCCTTCCATCTCGAACGATCCATTGCCACTTCTTGCCAATTCTTTCCTAAGTTATTTTCATCTAAAAACTTTGTGATTCCATTTGTCCACCTTTCTGGTGGTCTGCCTATAGATCTTGTGTAGGGTGGTCTCCAGTTCATGATTGCTTTGGTCCAAACGCCCGCCTGTTCTTCTTGAAATATGTCCCGCCCAACTCCGCTTTAGAGATGCTATTGTTTCCATGACATCAACGACTCTTGCTTTTTGTCGAATCCATTGGTTTGTCTTTCTGTCTCTGAGTTTAATTGCAAGCATACTTCGTTCCATGGCTTTTTGTGCCACTCTGAATTTGTTTTCAGCGAATGCCCCATACGACGATGTTAGCAAATTTTGGTTTTTTACTGTAGAAATTGACTTTTGATATTTTTCCATACAAAAAAGTTTGCTGAACTTATCGAAAACCAAAGTAACCAGAGTTTTGTAGAGGCATAAAAGCACCTCCTCGCTTGTACCGTTCGGGTATTAAGTTCTTCATCTATACCATTTGAGATGTTGATAATAATAGATTCAAGATATTTGAAAGATTGGACAACCTCCTTGCATTCGTTCATGGTCACGTTTTCTCCAATTCTGGATCCTTGGCTTCTATCTAGTACGAGGTATGTCATTTTGTCCTCGTTTATAACCAATCCAACTGTCTTAGCAGCCTTGTCCATTCTACCAGACTCTCCTTCACCTTAATTGATATCCTACCCCAAAAGGTCGGTATCGTCCGCAGAAGCCGTCAATTGTTTGGATGTATTAAATATATAGTTCCGTACCAGTTAATCAACAAAGCTTTAGCTACTCTCACCAAAATGATGAATCAAAGAAGAGAGTAGATAAGCAGTCGCCTGTTTGAATCCAGATTCGATGGAGAAGCTTGTTTTGAATCGGGTTTTTTGTCTGTTAATTTCGCTTTCGGAAGGTCCTAATAGTTTCATCCGTATTGCAATCTCTTCTAAGACAGAGAAAAGAGCATCTCTGTCGAGCGGGCACGTACTGGTTTGAAGATTTTTTTAAATTTGACTAGTGTGGTGTTTGCAGCTCGAGCCGAAGGCGTAGGATGCAATCATACATATAGGTCGAAACATCAATTTCATCCGGAAACTTTAACTGTTAGAAAACGCGTTTCTGGGAGGCGCGAAGAGTATATAGTCTTTCAGAAGTTTTGACATATACTACCTCAGTTTTACACTTTTTGCTGATGGCATTTGACCTTCACTCGAAAAGTTTCTTCAAAATGTACAAGATCAAGGCAGCTCTCTAGCAAAGTCACAAAGTTTATTTACAAAATTGGAGGGATCGAAATTGGATAGCGTACCTTTAGAATTTCATAGTGCTGTATCAGCTACACCGAACTGGTTGGCTCAGTGGTAGCGTACTAGAGAGCATAGCGTTTTTCTTCAAAATTTAAAATGAATATTTAACGTTCCTAAGCGTACTCAAGCTACATAATCTGGGTAGTTGAGGTGTTTCGTGCCTTCAACGAACCATACACAGAAGAATGAAATCAATGACACGACACATTCACGATGAGTTCTGTGTACAATTATCTGAGTCTAACTTTAGGCGGAGATAATCAAATGAAAATCCTAAAGGCTTGCTAATAGGCGTGGTTCGGAATTCACGTTAAGCATATATGGTCCACACTCACCAACCCGTTTCATGGCTAAATACCCCTAACGAAAGGCCTACATTCAAAAAAGGATATAAACGGCTGCAAATTATAGCCACGCCTAAAGTGTTGAAGTATTCTCAAGGATCACTCAAGGTCCGACCTCAATCCGTCTAATTTTGTAAACAAACTCTGTGACTTTACTAGAGATTTGCCTTGACAAAACGAATTGAAATCAGCATCCAGTTCTCAAATAGTGGCATTTGTGTATCTCACAAGTTCCATAACTATGTCTGCGAAGGTTTTTTTTGTTCTGAAATATTTTTTTAATCCACGTTCATTAGTGGGGAAACCTTATGTGCTCATTATAGCACACTTCTGTCATAGAATTTTACAAGCTACCCCTGGGCAATTTCGAAAAGATTCATTAGCAAGTTTTGATTGTCTTTAAATTTTAACATAATTTCACTACGCTTTTTCTTTGTCTCTTCTGGTACTTTGTTGTTGATGTTATTGTTATTGTGATGCCATAATAAAAGTTGTGCAAACAAAATATTCGCATAGTTTCTTCTGTTGGATTGACTTCCATTTTCCCTATTGAAATGTGAGAGGATTATTGTGAAAGTTTTTGTTTATGTATCGCATGAATGGTGTGGATTCTCTGACGCGTTGCCTTTTTTGAGGAAAGCCTTGTACATGCAACTCGGTGATAAATGATTTTTTAGACACACAATGTGTATTGCTACACCGGGCCTACGGCCTCGACTGATAATCAACACATGTAGGGACAGGGACAAAATGATAAACTTTCGCAGGCTGGAGTGGTAGTCTAAAAAAAACATTTATCACTCGGTTGGTACAATGGTAACTAATCCACCCGTATGGTAAATGTTTAGGCGCTAGAGATGTGCCTGCTTTTGTAACTCGAGGAGTGTTCAGATTAGCATTTTTTACCAAAGCTACAATCACAAGAGAATTTTTTCTCCAATTCTTAATCTTTGAGCTTACACTCCTTTTTGTCATGCCTTAAAACTGAAGAATTAACTTCTGAATTATCTCATTTTTCTTCCTTTTCAGTCTGTTTGCTTCCACTGCTGGATGTAGGCCTATCCGATTTGCTCCCATTTGGAACGATCTATATTGCTACTTGTTGCCAGTTCTCTTCTAAGTTCTTTTCTTTCAGAAATTTTGTGATTCCATTTGTTCACCTCTCTGGTGGTCTGCCTTATTTAACTTCAACGGCTTTTGTTTTCGTCGAATCCATTGATTTGTCTTTCTGTCTCTTTGTGTAATTCCAAGCATACTTCGATCCATGGCCATACTTTAGCACTGGAAGGACACATGTGTCATACTCTTTACGTTTGAGATTGATATTTACATTGGCTTTAGAAATAAGTCGGAGAGTCTTAGAATGGGAACAGGTCCAAATCAGTAGTAAGCTCACCTAACAGGTCAAATTCAGGTCAAACCTGAAGTTGACCGATTAAGTGTAATTTTTGTCATTAATTTGGTCTTCGATAAATTCATCTTGAACCAACTTTGCTTGACTCCTCATCTAACTGTTCTAACAAGACCTGGTCTAGATCAGCTGCCGTAAAGACATCTCATCTGCAATACGGAAATTGCTCAGATGTTCTCCATTTACGTTGATTCACATTACACTCTAATTTCTCGGAAACTCATTCCAGAATTGACGTGAATTACCTTGGTGAGATGGTGTACATACCAAGTTATACCTCTACACTTCGACCTATCTTGCATTTTGTAGTGCTCTCATGAAGTATTGTACACTATTGACGTAGCGTTTCCACTGATTCAAAAGCGATGAATATAAAGACACCTCTTGTGTGTCAACGTTCTTACCACCTGGGGGTCGTCCATAAAGGATGTCAACTGAATTCTCAGAATTTTCGACCCCCTTCCCCCCATTGTCCACGTTTTTCCAATACTTATAGCATAGCATGCCACATTTTTCCTAACCCGTCTCATCCCATACTGGTGGACGTACTTTATGGACCGATCGTTTGTGCAGAAATCAGCTCTAAATCCAACTTGTTCAACAGAAACAAAAATATTTGGAAAGAAGAATTGAAAAAAAAATAATTAAAAATTGGCTTTAGACATCATGACATCCACTGTTGGATGTACGTCTTTCCTATTCCTCCTTCCATTCCTAACTTATTGTCATGTTGGCGATGAAACTTGGAAATTGACTAGGAATAAAGTTACCATAATTCTTCATAAATTATGCATTGTGTAACAATGTTGATGACGATTATTTAGTCGTCTTCTGCCTTTTAGTCTTTCATTCCGGCTGGTGAAGAATCGAAATTTTCAAGGCTTCATGTGTTCGTATAATGTGATGAGCACAAGTAACTTCTTATTCACAGCATAATCGTTTGTAAATAGCTATTTTCATGTTCAACTACGAAGTGAAACTCACTAAATGTGCGATAACAGACGAATGCGATTTCGGGAACACATCGTGTTCGCTAAGCCCTCGATTCATAACAACGAGATTTTATCTACATATCTATCAAACAACACGAAAAACATGCATTTATTTCAAGCAAAAAACCACTGCCAGTCACTGAATTTTTGTTTACAAAAAATTGATTTCATCGCAGTAGTTGGCATCATGCACTCTATCTGTGTACAGTGCGCAAAAGATTCATATCGCTTTTGTACCTTTTAATTACACATAAATTTGCGCACGGACAGCGTGTAAATCAACTCGCCTAATTAGATTGTTTCTGAAATAAATGAATATTTCGTGTTCGGGATGAGTAAAAAAAAAAACAAATTCGTTTATCTATCCGACTCCGTTTCCCACTTCTGGTATACACTATGAACAAAAACGTTGTTCCTGCAACATATACTCAGAGGTTTTTCTTAGTGATTTCGATTCCCTAACACACCTTCCCGTGCTGGAAAACTTAGGATTGGTGCTGAAAATAACAATTTTCCAGTCTTGATACAAAAACTGCTGATAACATTGGAGCTACCTCTTCGCATAATTCGAGTCTTAGTGTTTCAGCCACTCGAGTTCATATTAGATAGCATACGGAAAACAGAACATCCGTTAGGGACTGAGGCCAAGGTGCAGGGTTCGTCTCGCTCAATAATTATAATTCTAGGGACTGCTATCATTGCGCAGTGCAAGAGTGATTTATGCAACAAGTTGAGGTTGTTTTGTCACTGGACGTAGGGTTCTCTCGTTCGTTTGATTTTCATAATCACATCAGCTGACAAAAGCATCACCAGTTGCTGAAACGTAAAACATAGCTCTGCCCAAGGCTATGTATACTGAGGAGGTCTTGCCGAACAGGTAATCGGCTAGCACACCACTTTTCATTCAACAATTTCACCACGTCATACAAACTCTGCTGTGGTGGTTTTTTTTTGTATAGGAGAGGTGTGACAACATTTTCCTGCAGAAATGGCGGCTGGCAAGACCTCCCGAATATATACCGTCTACATCCATATTTACTGCCTGTCCCATGCGAAAGTTGAACGTTTCATAGCAATATGCTCCCGAGCCGAAGGCGATGTGAGCTAATACTAACTGTATGAACGTAAAATTGTATAAACGATCGAGTAGCCTGTATTCGTATAAGATGAAAGATGATAGGCATTAGGTTTTGATGTCGAAGGCTAATAATTTGATGAATTTGCGATAAATGATTCAAAAGTATTGAGGGATTGTCCACAAATGACGTCACGTTTTTTCAGTGCTGTCATCAGAATTACTTATAACTCGGCTTCCGGGGGGCTAGGACATATTATCAACTGAAAGCTGTTCAGAATTTTTAATCGATTGGAATCGAAATCGATTCCAAATTTATTGGACTGATGATTCACAGTTTGCGAAATCGTTATATAATAAATCGACTGCGTATGCATTGGTAATCACTCTCAGAAACTCTCAGTCTCCAAACTGGAAACTTAAATAACAAAGAAGATAAATTGTCGAATCGGAAAGGGAAAAAACCCGTCAAAAAGGAACACGAAAATAATGAGATTCAAGATTTGTTCCAAGTTAATCTGCACCGAAAAGAATACGGATGCCTTTCGGCGGCACAATGTCGAATTCGCAAGAAAAATATAAAAAGATTTCTTGTCGCCTCAAGATTTGGAAATCATTTGACGGTGAATAGTACTCTGCGAATACCACACCGCATTTAATTCAATTGGTTTGAGAAAGAAAACACTTTTCGAAACGATTACATAAAATAAATATGTACGTTTATGACCTAAATTTTTATCCTGCATATCACACCGGTGCCTATCATTTTATTTTAATATAAGCAATAGAGGGAAACTAACATGAGTCTCTTCGGTGTTAACTACAAAGCACAAAGATTTCGCGTAGCCTGTGTGTAGTGTAGTTTGGAGTATGTGTGTAACATATGATATGATATGCATAGACGTTAAATACGAATTTTCTTCGTTATTATATATAGATCTCTATGCATAAACTATTTATACCGCATATTTTCACCTGCTCAACAAAGTTTTCCTTTTTCTTTCTTTCTTCGCTTTATCTGTGCTTTAAGCGAGGCTTTAAACACGTATGCAACACTTCTATAGTATGGTATAACGTCGGCTGTGTAGATGTATATATACAGACATGTGTGTTTGGTGCTGTGAATTTTCATTGTGTTCTCATCGTGCATGTGTATGGAAATATTTGTATCCAAATTCATAAGGTAATTTGACAATACACCAAAAAAATCAAAAGAAAAGGAAGTAGTAGAGTGACGGTAGCAAAGAGTAATATGTCGCGATTCGTACAAGAGAAAAAACCGAATCAATCGCTGTTTCGATGATAATTCAAATTGTTGGACAGAAACTACTCTGTAAATCTATGCTGATCATAAAATAAAACATAAGCAGGATCCGTACCGTACTACTAGTGCACGACGTATATAGCTAGTTGTCTATGAATCTGTACTTGCCGATACCTCAGTCTTTATGTGCGAAAGCCATAAATGAAGCGTATGGAGGAGGCGCTCACACGAAGTGCTTCTTTCCGAGACCCAACTATAAATGGGCCAAGGATTTGCTCGGGGTGTCAGATCCCACTGCAGCAACCCTTGTC
The DNA here is from genome assembly GCA_026413405.1 of Phytosciara flavipes. Lineage (NCBI taxonomy): Eukaryota > Metazoa > Arthropoda > Insecta > Diptera > Sciaridae > Phytosciara > Phytosciara flavipes. Next base: position 1,462 of record JANTFA010065560.1, on the reverse strand, counting down.
GGAACCACCTCACAATCTCCCAGCATCTTGCGTCTTGGCCGAAGAAACTTTGGGCAGTTACATATTAGGTGCATTCCGGTTCCTTCTTCCAGATCACAAGAACATCTTCCTTCCAATGCGTTTCACGACCACGAAAGTGGTCATCCCGAACTAATACTTCATTTAATTTCGAAAAGGTTTTTCTTCCTGGATTGGAGTAGTGAGTAAGTTACATTTGCACCGTTATCAACTTTGTACGAGTATTACTACAGGTTGAATTAATGCTAGAAATCACAACTCGATCTCGAAGGTAGCACTCTCTCTGGATCGGCTCAACCGATTTTATTCACCTTCGAACGTAGCTGGCATTTGTAATGTGATTGAAAATCGAGGTGAAAAAGTTCCACAAAGATTGGTTTTGGTTTACTCAAAGTAGCTAGTTCACATACAGACTGATTGCCGATTTGGCATCTCTGGGTGACCCCAAAACATTTCACCCTACTCAGGGACTCGAATTCGACATGCCACAAATGTAAGACTGAAAGCATTAGACCTTCGTACTTCGAAAATCGAAATAAAAGAGGGGAATTCATCGAAAAATGGGGAAACCATACGCCTCTCTCTTTGAATGCAATTTAAATGCACGTAAATTTGAAAATTTATATCCGCATTGTGCACATTTATTATAAAATCGCATTCAGTTTTCCATTGTACGGCAAAAGTTCAATAAATTGATGTTGCGTTACAATACTTTTTAGTGGAAAAGCGCACACTTTACCGATATAAAATTCGATTTTTTGTTCATTGATTTAGTTAGTCACCTGCTAATAACAATCAAGAAAATGCAGCATGCGTTTCGTTGAAGATCTTTATGTGCTGAAGTGCGGATAAATTCATTTTTGTGTTCGAGCATTGACTAAGACTCGATTTTTTTCAAATCGTCTCTTTACATCACATTGCATATACCGTTGTTCAGTCTTCTACAATTTAGTTCAATCTATGGCCAATGTGCATTCCCGTCGAACGCGTCACGGGTCTCATTTTCACAACTTCTCAAATAGCTGTTCTCATACATATAGTCCACCATTTTGAGCCATATGTGAGCGTAGGTCGTACTACCGTTGTGTAGATGTGGCGGTGGGGCTTGTGGACCACTAAATTGCAGAAACATGTACTCAACTACTTCCTGGAAGTATGCTGATCTCTCGAATGCTAGGCCAACGTCGCGTGTCTGCGAATATATCATTCAGCTAGAGCCCTTGCATTAACTCGAGTGTGAGCAAGTTAATGACAATATTAAATAGTAGTGGGCTGAGTATGCTGCCCTGGTGTACTCCGAGTAGAACGAAGACGATTTTATGATTTATTTTCAAACACTTTATTCAAAATAATTATTTTTCTTCTATGTGTTCTTCTTCTTCTTCTTTATCAGCCTATTTCCCAAAGGAGACGCCGCTACCTAAGGGTTATCCACTGTTGAATG